>JBBPSA010000413.1:0-10272 GCA_038093355.1 Boletus calvinii | reverse complement strand
AGGTGTGGCGCATCCTTGGTGGAGGGGTCGTCGAACGGGTTGGCGTCGAGCGAGTGGGTGGATGCAAATGGATTTTGGGTGTACTCGGCTTCGAAAGGGTCAGCGGGGAGGGGGGTACTAAGGCGGGGGACATACACATCGTGTCGTGGTTTGGGAATGGCCGCAAGTTGCCGGTGTTACCGCTTGCTGATGGTGTTTTACACTGCCACCGAGTTGTATCATTGTCCCTTCCGACAATAATGTATATTGCTGCGCGTTTCTCGATTGGGCTGGACGTCCGGGTTTAAAAACGCAAGAACAGGTGGGTGAGTCCATCGCCGGTCGCCATGTTTTTCTGTCTCATCGTCGCTCTCTTTGCGGTCCTTGTATTTTCCACTCCAATCCCTTGCGACTCCACCCCCACTCCCTCATACACCCCCACTCCTTCCCCATCCACCACTTCCATCTCCACCACTACCACCACTCCAACTCCTTCGTCGACACCCGCCACTTCCGTTACACCCGCGTCCGACGCGTCAACCGGTCCCTTTACTGATGGAATGTAAGCTCATCCCTCCGTTCTTGTCCCCATCTCATCGTTTTCCGTAGCGCGACCTACTTTTACCAGAATGGCAACGCCGGCGCATGTGGCGCGGTTCACTCAGACTACGACTTCATCTGTGCAATGGGCATGTCCTCCCAGTCTCTCCTTGTCTCCTCTCTCATTCTCCCCACAGACCAGGCTCGTTTCGGCACCTCGTACCCCTCCCCCCTCTGTGGTCAAAAGGTCCAGATAACCAACTCGCTCAACGGTCAGACAATCACCGTCACCATCGCTGATGACTGCCCTACTTGCAAGAACTCGGACTCGATCGACCTCTCAGTCGGTGCGTTCGAAGCCCTGACTGGAAATAACCTCAGCATCGGCGAATTCCCTAGTCAGTCCATTCATTACCTCTCCCTTATTCCTTGTTTCCTGATAGCCCGAAAAGTCTCTTGGATCTTATTATAGACTCATCCCAAGGCTAGTCCTTGTCCGCGGCTATCCACCCTGGTGGCGAGAGACCCCCATTAGACTTGCATTCCCCCAACTGGCTGTTTTGGATCGGGAATCGCGCAACACAAACAGGTTAGACACCTTTTGTTTATTCTGCTATCTGGCATAGTCGTATCCTTGGTGGCTTGCCACTCATTGCTGTACAGTCAATAGATGTCAACGCACTGCTGTACTAGTTTTTTATTGTATCCTAATACATGTGTTTGCCAAAGACGCGTCGTACGTCACCTGTTCATCATACGCGCTCTGCATGGAACCATTCAAGTTGGCACAGAAAATTCTCGTCGTGGGCGGAAACGGCTTCATTGGCAAGTCGTAATTCCTTGTATTGTCCCAATCAATGAATCACCGCCATCAGGTTCCGCCGTATGCAAGGCGGCGCTGGCGCGCGGCATCCAGGTGACCAGCATCAGGTACGCTCTTCATCACCAACGGGCAGTGGCACCTCCCTCATTGCGACAACAGCTCTTCCGGTAAACCTTACAAGACTCCAAAGGGACACACCCCAGCGTGGGTCGCCAATGTATGTGTCGTTATGCAATGAGCCCACATCCTGACCCTTCATTAATGTCGCCAGGTGGAATGGCGCAAGGCTGACGCTCTCCTTCCCGAAACGTACTCAGACATCCTTCCGAAGGTCGGCGCTGTCGTCCACACGCTCGGAACTCTCCTCGAAGACGGGAAATACAAGTCTGCGTTGGCACGTGGCGACTTCATCGGCCTCGTTGGGGCCATTGCGGGCGGAGGTGGCAGCCCACTTGACAGAGGGCCACAAAGGCGTAGCTACGAACTGATCAATCGAGATTCCGGTGCGTCCTTGCCTGAACTGCCTTGACAGGACGCCGCGCCAATATGAATTTGGTTCACTCAATTCAGCCCTTCGCGTCTGCCAAGCGTTCAAATCCAGTAAACCTGACCCTGGGGTCACGCATGTCCGCCCATTCATCTATATTTCGGCCGAAGACATATTCCGACCCCTGATACCTGCGAGATATATCGAGACTAAACGCGAGGCGGAACAAACAATAAACCAGCTCCTTCGCGACCATCCGAGCCATCGGAGTGTCTTCATTCGTCCAAGTAAGCTTTGTGCAATTTATCCTCTTTGTGAGAGCCGACAACGTGGTTACAACTCACATTTCCCCCAAGGCCTCGTGTACCACGCGCATCACAGACCGTTGACATCCCCTCTTGCCGCGCTGATCGACTTGTCAGTCTCCATACATACAAGCGTTCCCAAGGGCCTGCCAACCCCGTCATCCTTGCTCCGAGCCGCAGCTCACGCCTTCCCGTCTTCTCATGCTTCGCCGCTCTCCTCCCCCCTCCATTCGATCGCGAACGCATTCTCACTTCCTCCCATTCATGTCGAGCACGTTGCGGAAGCTATTTGCATCGCACTTGACCCTACAAAGGACGTCAGGGGTGTCATCGGCGTAAATGAAATGAGGGAGCTCATTGGCTGGTCGCAAAAGAGTCAGGCGCCGCGCCTTGGGCGTGCATAAAGTGATAGCCCGTTCCCCGCAGGAAGACTGTCAACCATATGACTCATGTTTGAAAAGTTATTTTGAGCTTGCGACACTGTCGGATGAACACGCGGCACCTACCTATCTGCGACGTGGGGATTCTGATCTAATGATCTATAGATATCTGGGGTGGAGCCTATCGATGGACTAGCTGCTAGTTCGTGAACCAGTCCGAAATTGTGTACGAACTTTGTCTCGCAAATCATTTTGAGTTCAGTGTCGACACTATGGGTCGAACTTGCCATCTGAGGTCTTGTGGTGACCCCTGGTGGTGGCTTGGATTTCCAGGACGTCGTAGCTGCGGTCGTATGCCACTGGGTCCGACGCATGTGCCATCACACGACCCTCTGACCCTTGCATATTTGGATTTGGACATTTCAAGGCGCACATGCACCGAGCACTCAGTTGTTTCAGTTGCTGCGTCTGAACGGTCGTTTTGTGACCAAGTTCGGAGCCTTGTACAAGGTTAACCTTTTCCGTCAATGCACGTCAGACATCTTGAACAGGAAGACTACGTGGCAAGAACACATCTCATGTCCACATAAAAAAAACCATCAAGTAAACATCTGCATACTTGAAACCACACCGGCGATTACGCGTCATTAGAAATCGACGTCACCACACTCTTTTCAGACATCAGACCAGCCCATCTTAGGCTGCCAAACAAGCAGTGGCTAGAAGATCCGAGGAGGTTGAAGGGCAATTCTTCTAAAAGAATGGGCACGGGACTTACATGTCCCGGACGTAACCGTTACCGGCGCAGTTTGTGCAAGATCGCCGAGGGAATCTTTTAGGGTGAACCCTATGCTAGTTCCTATCCAGAAAATCAGTGAGATGTATATGTAGAAAGATAAAGCACGCGCCAGAAGCGAGATTAACCACCCAGGTCATCTCATCGCCGGTTTGCTCGCCGAGGGACTCGATAGGGGCTCCATTCGGATCTCCTCCGGGGACAATTCTAGAAAACGAGTGAGTGACAAGTCCGAAGGAATGGCGAAAGTAAGACGCACTCCTGCGCAGACAACAACGTAAGTTTGAAATCTAGAAACCGAAGTGAAATGGCTACGTACAAGGGAGTAAGGGGCTGGGAGAAGACGAGGTGAATGCCCTGCATACATAATGCAACTCGAGGCTGTACATACCCTTTCCACCGCTCCAAGTAATGGCCAGGGATTGACATTCGACGACATTGGCGCTACCACGCCGTCAGCTCTTACACGGAACAGAGATGGGGAAACATACGGGGTGTTGATAACGAGGGCGCTGGGTTGTCTCGCGACCACAGCAGCAGTAAAAAATACGAGCGATGGCAAATAAAGCTTCATGATGAACCACCCACGAGCTTTGGAATGAGGTTGTGCAGAGCGGGCTCGCCGCCTTTATACAGTTGCACCACGGTAATGAACACCCACGACGAGAGCCGTAGGAGGCGGAGCGATGATGAACACAAAAAAAGCATATAATATCACCCGCGAGAGGTCAGCATACGTGACAAGTGAGACTTTGCTTTGATGCCGTTAATGTAGGACCGCGCTCCATCAGTCCGCAGCTTGATGCCCGGGGCTATAATGACATATGTTGCGGGTAACCATCAAGAAAGAAAGCGTACCCCTGGGAGGAAGAAAAACCTGGTTAAAGCTCAGCGACTCAGACTGGCGGTACGTAGGATGAGGGCCACGAAATGGGTTATGACCCCAAGCAACCGCAGCGAGCGAGACTCGGCAGAGAGACTGGTGGCTCGGTGTCGGTGGTCAAGCTTTCATACTGATCTGGACCGTATCATCCGGCCAGAGGGTCGTGTGCCTCGTGTGCAAACTTGGACACAACCATGCGAATTACCGAGTTTCGCAACCGCTGGCAAGTATGCTATCGCCGTGATCGTTGGAAGTATTGGGTGCAGCAAACCACACACAACTTGGTTTATTGTTTGTGTGAGACCCTCTGCAGTTTCCTGTTCAGAGTGAGGACGGACGCTGATTACTCACGGAGTTGGCAGTACTAGTGTTGCGGTCGGGTATCAACGAGAGGGGATACGACTGTTCGCGGTGTCAGTTCTCGGGTGCAGTATGCACAGGGGGGCTTGTCCCGAGTCTCCACGTCTTCGCCGTCTGCACAGCGACTCGTAGTCTGGTCCAGACTAAGCGACTCGCTCGACGACCCCAAACCCCACAACCTGAGGGTCCCCCAAAGTCTAGAGCGCCCGCAAGCGATTCGCTGCCGAAACTACCCGCGTATTACAACATCGTTCGACACGGCCTCTTGGTATATAAACCCAGCTTGCCTATCTCCCCCTTCACGGCTACCCCTTTATGTCCTCTCGTTCCCTGGCAAAGTTTGCTGCCCCTGCAATCCGTGCCACACCTGTCCCTGGCGCGCGCGCGATAGCAAACTCTGCCTCCTCAGGCAAAGCGTTGCCCTTTTCTCTTCATGGCCTACGTGCTGGAGTAGACGAGGGCAACAACGGCCAAATGCTACGTATGCTTATGTTTGGTAAACCTGGCGCGGGCAAGGGCACACTTTCCTCTCGGCTCGTGAAAAAGTATGACATCCTGACGATCTCTACTGGTGACCTTTTACGCCAACACATCGCCGAGGGGTTAGTAGACCCTATTTCATTGCTTTTGGCGCAACCACTCACCTGCACACAGGACCCAAGTTGGTCGCCAGGCCGGAGAGATCGTAGCTCAAGGAGGACTTGTTCCTGACGACCTCATGCTCAGAGTTATTACCAGCAAACTTGATGCGCTTCATGACAGGGTTCGTTCAAACGAGTACCTGTCATGCAGTCATCATTGACCCCGTCACTAGCACTGGATCTTAGATGGTTTTCCCCGCACTCTAGGACAGGGTAAACTTCTTGATATCCATTTAGAGTATGTATACCAGCCCTTTTCGTGTGGATATGCACCCCTGAACGGTTTGTTCCAGGGGCCAAAATATACCTCTAACGTTGGCTGTGAACCTTGATGTCCCCGATGAGGTGATTCTTGGTCGAATATCCGATCGTTGGGTCCATCTCCCATCAGGACGAGTCTACAACATGTCCTACAACCGGCCCAGAGTAGACGGATTTGACGATGAAACCGGAGAGCCTCTCACAAAACGGCCAGATGACCACCCAGTAAGATGCTCTCTGCACATGCTGCGAACACGAAGCTTACACGCCATGTCACGCAGGAAATCTTTTCCCGTCGTTTAAAGCAGTTCTACGCCTCTACGTCGCCCCTTCTCTCGTATTATGCCTCGAGTGCCAAGTCTGCTCGTCTGGTCACTTTGCAAGGTGAAACGTCTGACGAGATTTGGCCGAAACTCGAAGCGGTCGTTCTGTCATCATTCCCCGGTTTGCGGGAGCGCTTACCACGTCGAGGACGGTATAGTCTGAGCAATCCGTTTCTATTGACGGACAAACGTTCGCCGAGAAGAAGCCCAGCAGTATGGACTAATTGAGGGCAATCGTCCTTGGACGTGCTTGTTTTTTGTTTCTTGCTGAATACCTCAATACTAGTATGACTTAGTCGCCCCATCCTGTACTGGTACACATATTTTACAACGGACAACCTCCGTTGTCATTATGATCCATGCCTGGTGCTTGTTGATTCCGTATGTAACTAGGCCCGGGAACATTCCACATGTGGACGACTGACGAAACACAGCCTTGTCAAAGCTTCGTCCACTTACCGTCATTCAGTGCTTTTGTTCGCCTCAAGGCATGCGGCATAATCGCTGCACGCATCTTCCATTCTGTTCACCCGCCTTTTATACCCGCCTCGTCTTCCTTTGACCTCACTCTTTCCCATCTCCTTTATGGCGCCGCTCAACACCATCGCTTCCCTCCCCCGCTTGCCTTTGCACAATGCTGCGCGGTCCGTCTGTAGCATCGTCCCGTACAACATGTCGAAAGAGTTACCACCCTACTTGAACATATCCACATCCGAAAAGAGCATCGCACCGCACAAGCCCGTCCTGCGGATGCTCTTGTTCGGGAAACCATGTTGTGGCAAGGGCACCCTCGCTGCGCGTCTCTCGAAAAAGTACGATATCTCAACTATATCTACTGGAGATCTCCTTCGACAACACATCGCGGAAAGGTTGGTCATGTCCTCTGGCAGATCCGTGTGTCACTGAGCGACTTGTCAGGACCGACATCGGGAGGCAAGCAGAGGACATCGTTGCCGCTGGCGGTCTCCTACCAGATGAAATGATGCTAGACCTGATTACAACTAAACTCGATACCCTCAAGGAGAATGTGTGTATCTTTCGTCATCTTTATCTCATGTACAGCTCACACGTGCGATAGAACTGGATCTTAGACGGCTTTCCGCGCACACAGCGACAGGGAAGCCTGTTGGACAATCTCCTCGCGTGAGCCACGCAATATTAACTGCAGCATCCAATCGTTGACTTGATTGGTAGGAAACACAACATACCACTTAATTTGATCGTGAACGTCGACGTCTCGGATGACTTGTTGTTTCAATGGATCTCGAATCGCTGGGTCCATCTCCCTTCGGGTCGTAGTTACAGCACGTCCTATAATCCTCCCAAAATCTCAGGATTGGACGACTTGACAGGTGAACCATTGACGAAGCGATCGGATGATTGTCCAGTACGATTTTTTTAAAACCTGTGCTAGGTGGCACTGATCATCCATCCTCTTCTAGGAAACGCTCGCTCGCCGCCTGGAACACTACTACGCGCAGAGCTCGCCGCTCCTGTATTACTACGCCTCGCGGGCATATTCCACGCGTCTCTTGGATCTGTACGGAGACTCGGACACAGTCTGGCCCGGGCTGGAGACGGTCATACGCGGATCTTTCCCCGGTATCCGGGAACGTGTCCCTCCCGGTCCACGAACGCGACTCGGTCCGCCACAAGTCAGGTTGGGATTACGCTCCTCGTTGGCCATTGCCGAGGGGCTTTACACTTCATAGATGTCGCTAGTCTCTTAATCGCACAGACTCGACCCGTCTCGCTGACTTCTTTTTTTTTCACCCCCTTCACTCGTTTGGCATTTAGATATACCATGGACGATTGTTATTCTTATTTGTCAACGTGCTATATATCTATTCCACGCGTGTAGTTAACTGTACCCTATACTTCCTGTGCATACTCAACTAGTACGGTAAACATCGACCGAGAATCAAGGATCAACCCTTTTTCACATTACGAGATCACTTGAAACATTCATTGAAACACTTGAGACATTGGCCACCGGCAGATTTCATTTCGGATCTCGTCATAAACAACTGTCGAACTCGAAAACGAACGTGCATTGACAGCCAAGCGCGGCACGCGCACATAACTAAAAACAGATGCGAAGGGGAGCTCCGGGCACCGACTACAGGAATTTAGAATTCATTATTTATAAGGAAAAAGGAGATTCAGAAGCGAAAAAGCTGTCGATACAGTCGGTAAAGGTTGGAAAATTGAACATACATGCTCGTCGGAGGGGAATGACTGGGAGAAACAGTACTGCCCGGGACTCGAGAGAAACCGCCCCGAGATCATGAATTAATGGTAAGATAGCAAGACGACAAAACATGACAGCAGGGGTAATGCTTGGGTGTGCTCTAGGATATCGGTGGCCGTCGGCACCTGTGTGGTGATGTAAAATGATGGAGATGAGACGCGGTCTCAAACATGAGAAGACGAGAACTGGCGGAGGGCTGCCGGCAGCACCACCGAATGAGGTCATATCTCCAACACCATCTAGGTGATCTCCCAGACGGATGTCTCCAAGACACGGAATATCGTCGCGTCTTTGGAGTCTTCTGACCATCCGACGGCCTCTCTCCAGTTCATGGAATTGGCTTCCTTCTCGCCGGCTCCAGCAAACAGTCCAAGATCATCGTCGGATATGCCGCGAAAGATGAGGAAGAGCCGAGTAAAGACGCAGGGGTCGGCAGTTACTGAGATATCGATGGCGTTGGCAATCTTGGTAGGGGAGAGGAAGCGATATGCGATGTTCTTGTGTCCAGAGAATGCATGTAGATTGTTACTAAAAGCAAGTGTGTTGAGCACCGGTGAAGGACGAACGTGCAAGAAAACATACTTGATAAAGTTAGTTCGTGCGTGCAATGACATTCCGAGTTGATCCAACACGTTCATCATGTGGGATATGAAGTCGCGGAAGGACATTGCGAAACCATTGCGTGGCGCGATAAATTCGTTGGGATCGATCATGGCTGGGTCGGGTCTAGTAGGGAGAAGGGATATCAACATCTATGGAGCACGTAGTCTGGATGATCACTTACATTGCTTCGTAGTATAAGGAGGTTACGACCATTTCGCTCTCAAAGTGTTCAAGCGCACCACCAGGGTGTACTCGCAAGAAATACTTGTGTTTATGTTCTCCGACGTTCTCGGCTGGCGGCCAGGTCAAGGCGAGTGACCAGAGGGGGTTCACTGTCAAGATAACATCGCAGTATTGTTGAGCTGGGGCAAGGATGCTGAGATGACACTTGGCAGAGGTCGGTCGGGCAGCGGTAGTAAGCTTGGTCATGACGCGAGAATCAAAGAGAAAGTCTGGGGTGATCTCAGGGTCTTTCATCTTTGTGCCGGTGAAATCGACAGTGTGGGTATCGCCGGAGTGTACGATGTTGAGTTTTCCCCAGAACATGCCGTCGACGATGGTACCGTCTTCCATACGTGCCATGTCGACGTCATCGGCAGAGGAAACTGTGGTTTCAAGGGCGATCTGCTGTCCTGGAACGAGCTCAAGGTTGAAGGTGGCAGGCATTTCTGTGACCGGCGGGGGACTGAAGAAGCATAATGTCGTTATGGAGTGCGTAGGTGGCGTACAAGATACTCACGGGGGTGGACTGCACAGGCGTTAGGGACAAGTCGAGAAGGAAGAGAGAGGACGCACGGAGGTTCGTCGGGCGGCGGCGGAGCATCGCTGACGATCTCTACGCGGAGACCCTGAACGCCCATGATGGCGATCTGGTACGAGTCTTCACCAGTCAACTGCATGTGTTGGACCACGCGGTCGAGGGACGAGATGAGGGTTCGGCATTGCGTCAGAGCGATCGAAGATAACGCACGTAGATGTACGGTCCGGAGACCAATCGCTAGATGTGATCTCAGCGGGGAGGATCCGGGCAAGATATGGAGGACGAACAGAGGCATGGAGAGAAGCAAATTCGGTAGGAACTCGCAAGCTGAAGATGGCATCTGGGGGAGGCTTTGTCCAGTCTCTGGCGACGGCCTCGAGTTCCTGTGGTGTGGATCAGCGAAGGCGATGAGGTATCTGGAATGAAGTCCCCACAGGAAAGGTTTGCGGCAGCTGAGGGAGAGATGAGTGAGCGTTTGGGCATAGGGAAGGGAGAGAGACGGACGACTCTGACGGTCTCCATGTCGCCGTACGCGAGGGTGAGGAGACGCTGCCTGGCGAGTGCCATCTGGGACTGTCTTTCGCGATACTCGCTCTCCTTGTCGCTCTTTTTGTTCTTGAATTTGTTCCAAAAGGACTGGGAGGGAAGGCTAGCGCTGGTAGATCTGGGGGGAGGGATGAGGAGAGAAAGGGGGCGTGCATGGGTCGACTCACGCTGGGGAGAGAAGCATGCCGAACAGTGGACGATGGTGGACGATGAGTGAGTAGGCTGATTTTTGATAGCGCGCGACCAGACGACACGAGGCAATCGACACTGCCAAGTTCTCGAAGTATCCACACGTTCCCTTGTCCATCCTCATCCCATCCCCATACAGCATGGC
>JBBPSA010000412.1:0-10285 GCA_038093355.1 Boletus calvinii | reverse complement strand
CCTGGTAAGCAGCCTGCTCTTGTTGCTTCATCGCAAGTAACGGGTCCTCGCGAATTTTCGAGGCGATATCTCGGACAGTGTTGGCGTTCTGAACTGCGATAAAATTCTTGTGCGAAGCTCCCAACTGGACAATACATCAGGAAAAAGGAGCAGAAAGAGGAATACGGGGAAATACCTTTGCATTTTCATCCGCAGTCAAGATTTTGTCCACTCGCTTCTTTCCAAGGAGGTAGTCCTCCAGGTCGTTAGGGTTCTGGTTGCTACCTGTCGCTGGAGTGGTATACATCCATTCTAGTTTCTCGGTTCTTTTCTTTCCTGTTTGCTCTTCTTGGAGGCGTTGAAGCTCCTGCAGCTGGCGTTCCTCTTCTTTCTCCTTGCGCAGCTGGTCAAGCTTCTTCTTCTCTTCCAGCTGGAGTGGACGTATGTTGGTTGGATGATGAGTAGTACAGGAGAAAGAATACTCACAGCTTTCTTTTCCTCCAACCAGACCCGCTCCTGGTTCTTCAGGAGGAGCGGGTGCCAGGATTTCTTCATGTTCAAGTCTCCGCCACCCATCTTGGCTGTATTCTACGTGGATGGTGAAAATGAGATTTAGAGTGTTGTGGTAACGAGTCAAGGGCTGTCGAGAGCAACTCTTGCACAGTGACAAACAAGACCAAACATCTCAGTCACATCGCATGTATCCCCTTCAGCAATATTGACCAGGTTGCATGATATTACTCTTTGGCTGAAGGTGTGTTCGACATGCCTAGGTTACTATCAAGAGCACTGTCCGTAGTTTTGCTAGAGAGCGAACAAACCACCTTAGGGGTGTTTGCGCTTGTTTGTATCCACCACTCCCCCAAGCCGACGGCTCTCCTTCCACGCTCAGCATGACACAAACTATAGCAGCCACTGCGCACTTCGTACTCGGCCATGCCTGAGACACCGGATACCTTCAACGATGCGGCGGATACGCTGCCTTCTGAGCCGACGTTCGTCTTCATTGTGCACGAGCCAGAACCCCGTTAACACATGCCCTGCGACTACAGACCTTCCCGTTCAATATACGCACTTACCCGCAAAGAAATAACGCGCGGAATCGCCAATCGTTTTGTACACTCACGGACATACATTGTTCTCTATCTAGTGATGGCCGCACTGTCGGTCACGACCGTCGCGCTCAGCTTGTCCGACGGCTGTCCTGGAATCCCCTTCTACGTTCTCGAAGTTGTCATCAACACTTCAATGATTCTTGAAGTGGGTGTTCGTTTTGTCGCCTTTGGAAAGGTGGGTTTTACCAATCCCTGTGGTCGATACTTGTCATCTGGAAAACTAAATACGAGCGCAGCAATTCTGGAGATCACCCTACAATGTATTTGATCTCATCCTCACATTGTTTTGCGCAATCACCCTTCTGGTACTGGCATTTTCGGGCTGTGGTGCCACGAGCAAGGAGGAAGAACTACTCGACACCCTATTGCTAATAGCTCGTAATGTACTGCAGTTTGGCCGCTTAGCCGCGGTGATGAGACAGTACGTCTAGTTGTCCAACATGTTACAAAGGATTGACAGGCTGCCAGGTCTGGCCAGTCGATATTTTCACGACCGAAGCCTATTGACATATCTGGGGTTCGTCGTGCGGGGTATCGTAATCTTGACCTTGACCTCGAAGAGGAAGAGGAAGACGCAGAACTCGGTCAACCGCTCGTGGGTGACCCAGTTTTGTTCGATGCACAAGAACATACACAGCCGAGGGGAATGTCGGATATGCCACGTGCTGCCCAAGCGGTTCGCGAGCGCGATCAAGAGGATATTTGGGCCGAGTTGGGATGAGCGGAATATGCGAAACAGTGCGAGCTTTAGGTAGCCTGGTTGCAACTGTTCGACGCAGTCTGTCAGTTAAGCATATCTGACAGGTGCGTTTCTGTCGTTCTTCAGCACCTTGGGGCATGTTTGTCCCTCTTGGCCACCGAAATTTATTCTTTACAAGCAGTGTCTAGTATTTGAATACATATCTGTCATCTATGATTCATCAAGTTGATTGGCCGGTTTGGCCTTCCAGCCAGCATGTTCGCGGTACTGTCTGATCGTATCTATATGCATACACGCACAGGAACCATTTGAAGCGTCAATGTGTTCGATGGTGCTACGGAACCGGATCATCAATATTACATGTAGATTAACGATGGAGAGGAGCGGAAACGAATCAGCGAGGGGCGAGATATCAGATTCCAAATGGCCATCAGTCCGTCTCTTCGGTGTGATACCCAGCCCGCCGCATCGCACCCAGACGATGTCTCGCAGCGCCCAGTTCCTTTTCAAGCTTCAAGATCTCAACCTGCTGCTCCATCTCACGCCGCTTGAACTCCAAGACGGCCATGTTCTGGTAGTCGACTACTTCTTCTTGTGCTTGTTTCGCGGAAACAGCCTTGACTTGCCTGACGAGCGCTTTGCAAGCTTCCGTGACAGCTTTCGCAGCGAGCTCAAGTCGTTCTTGTGTCTTGGACATGAGATTCGCCTTGACACGAGATGCGGCGACGAGCTGGGCTGTCGCCGCAGCGACCTCGTTGGAGGCAACGATGAGTTGCTCAAGCGAGTGTGTACCGGAGAGCACACCGTCAGCACTTTCGATGAGCAAATTCGTAGCGAATGCGACCGATTTCGCAGCAGAGATGAGACCCTCTGTCCACCTATTGTTGCGCTTGTAGAACTGCTGCACGGAACTCGATCCTTTGCCTTGCGCGACGATCTCCTGCTGAGACTCCGTGGCGGCCTTTATGAGGCGGGCGATGGCGCTCGTGATTGCCATTGCCGCCGAAAGAATTGAATCATGGACTTGGAGATCCACAGCGGTGAACCTTGATGAGTCGCGTGGGCGAGACATGAGTTCTTGTAGCCTCTGGGTGGCTGCCTCGATAGCCTGGGCTGCGTTGTGCATCTCCTGTTCAACAATGTCTCCAATATCCCCATTGGCCTTCGCGAGAGCCCCGCCTTTGGAGCCCTTTGGAACCAGCGTCTCGATGATCTCTGATAAGCGGGTGAGAGCCATTCCGGCTTCGGTGTTGTTGCGCATGGCGACTCCCTTGCGCTGGGCGGGCTGCAGCAAGTCAAGCTTGTACGACTGCAAGTTGAGGAAGAATCGTAATCCAACATCGCCAGCTGTCTTGGCAACGGCAACGATCTTGTCAGAGGCATCGTCATCATTGGCAAGTCGGGTGATGCCCTTGCAGTTGATTAGAACGTCTGATAGCACCTGAGCGAATTCATTGGCGCCCTTGATCACGTCAACGTGGTCACCGCCTTCATCACCTCCAAGATGAAGGTTGAAAACAGTGGCAAAGTCTGTGGCATTGTTAACGGCCTTTTCAATCATCGACAAGGTATATTCTGGTGTCGAATTGATGTTGCCGGCCTGGGATGGAGACTCGAGCTCGTAAATCGCATCGTCGACTTTTTGCACGCATGCTTGCAAAATCGAGTCTGAGCGATGGTAAGATAAAGTCTATACGTCGGTCAGTGTATCATGGACGCACCAATGATTTGGTTCAGCTTCTTACGGTTGTCCAAGATAAGGGTGTCGATCTGAGCATTGGTCGCCTCCTCAGAAATATTTTGGCTCTGGGAAAGATGTCAAATCCCATAATACGAAACGCACATAAATGTATTACCTGCTGTGCCTCCGACAACTGCTGGATAGTGCTGTCCATACCCTCTTGAAGAATCATGATTTCTTGATCCTTCTCCTCGCGCAAGCGTTCCAAATCACCGCTAGCATTGTTGAGTTTGACCAACAAATCATCGATTTGGAGTTGTTTCGCCTGCAAACACATCAGTATTTTATGGGACCATAGAAGGTGGACATTACCCTCAAGGAGTCTTCAAGTTCATTCAGCTGGCGGTTATACTTGCCGAGAACACTGGACACTTCAGAACTCTTTGACCGTGCGGCGTCTTCTGCCCGCTCGTTAGCGAAATTGAGCTCGCGACGCAGTCGCTCAAGCTCATCCTTGTGTGATGACTTTTGACGATCAACGTCAAAGCGAGCCCGATCGCGCTCACGAATCATGTCCGCAAGCTCCAAGTTCTTCGCCTTCAAATCCCGTTCCATGCGCTCCATGCGCTCCACCGCTTCTTGGGCAGAGTTTGCTTTAAGTTGCATCTGCTTGAATTTCGCAAGCATGTCCAGGTGTTCCGTTCTAAGCTGGCTGTAAAGCTTGGCCAGCGCTTCGTATTTGTTCCGCCACAGCGTGACCTGGTCCTGCAACTGCTTGATCAACTCGTCTTTTGAAGCCATCTGCGCGTTGATGTTCGCGGCGCTCGCAGCCAGCTCCCCTTCCAATGCTTTAACACGCTATTATTTAAGACGTCAACTCGCCGCGAAGTCAATAAGAGACAGAAAAACCTACATGATCGTACTGTTCAAGCAGGAGTTGGTCCCTCTCATACTGGCCTCTCATGGCGAGCAACTCCCTTTGGTAGTCACTTGCCTGCTGGACAGCTTGGTTATTGTATTGCATCATCTGCTGTTGCAAGAGCTGTTCTTGTGCCAGACGTTCTCGCTCGGCCTGTTCGCGCTGGCGCTGTTCAAACTCGCGTTGCTGTTGCGCTTCGCGTTCCAATCTCTGGCGTTCTTCAGCTTCTCGTTGAGTGCGCAAAGCAGCCTGTTGGTCTTCGTACTCCTTGAGCATCCGCGCTTGTTCGCCGACAGCCGCAGCATCTGGGGATGGTGCTGGGGGAGGGGCTGGCGTCGCAGTAGACGTTGGTCGTGCCGGGAGGTCTGGAGCATTACCTGAATCAAAAAGGTTGGGTGGCTCCTAGTATTTTATGATGATCAGTGGCGGGAAAATTCTGACAGAAGAGTTCTGACCTGACCAAGCTTTGGCACATTGATGAGACCAGTAAGATACTTGAGATTGGAACACTCGTAGTAGAATTTGCGTAAATTGTAGTGTTGTGCGTTGAAACGCTCGCGCAGTGGCTCCAATGCCTCATGATCATTCGTTCCTGGTGAAGGGGATCAATGAGGGCTTTGAAGAGTCATGGAAACCTTACTTCGGTACAGGGCTCGCAGCATGCTTGTTATAAACCTGTAGATACCCCAACTCTCCTTGACAAGTGGTACCAAGGAAGAAATTCGACACTCATTGTTGGCAGAATGTCTGAAGTGAGCAAAAACCATCCTTTGGAAGGATTCAATCTGATCTTGCAAGCCCATAAGATCATTAATAGTCTCATATCTAAGGTTCTCTGAGTCATTGAGGAGCGCGTCAGATCATGTTTCTTACCCTTCGTTAGGATCGTCGATGCCTTTGAGGGAGATATACTCTTCATACTCGAACAAACCATTAAATTCCGGACGGAGTCGGTGGAAGCGAAGCTTCGCCAGAATGAATTGGACGTATGTTCGAATTAGAGATCCGTATCCTAGCATTTGTTTTTAGATGATTCTGGTGCAAAACACGGAACGGAACGCACCTCGTTGGCCATCGGTGGCAACGGTACGAGCGCAAGTCTCGAGCCATCCCGTCTGTCCGTGAGCCTCTTTGATAGTCTATATTTCCAGCGAATGAGCGGTAATGAACGTCAGCATATTTTTGGGTCACACGCACGTTGGGATGACCCTCCTGTAGGACTTTGTGAACGGTGATGAGCGCCTTGAACGTCTGAATTTCATCGGATAATATGGGTTGAACACGTAGGCCACTCCAAAATGATATTGAGCTATGGTAATCCCAGGTGTATACTATACATTCTGTAACAAGGTCAGACTGGAAGTTGGAAGCGAAACGTGCTGTGAACGCACTCCGGACGTGTTTCTGCTTTGGGGCGGTCTCATCTGGGCTGGTAGCTTTCTTTATGTTGATTACTAGTTCTTGCTCGGCCTTGTCTTTATCGACTGGGCGGGTGGGATAATGTACCTCGTCACCACCATCAATGTCGAAGCCAGGACGTTTTCGGTAAGACCTGCGGCAACGACGTCAACTAGTCTGCAATGCATTCGCCTTAGAGGTGCTACTTGCATGTCGTCCAAACGACTTGCTGTCGGATGCTGGGAATGTGTGGATGTTCAAGGAATGATTTGGGGACCAAGTAGGCGCAGCAGCACTACCCGGTGTACTATTCAGGCTGACGTCAAGTGCTCGTGAGAACCGGAACTGAACTCATACCACATCGACCTCGACGAGGGGGAATGTTCTCATTATCCCGTAGCAGCTTCTTAAAGGGTGTATTACCAAGGTTCAGGCTGGCTCAGCGCAGCCAGAGGCTGCAATCACACCGACTGCTACACTCGGGCGAGTCCTCGGAACGCGCGACATCAAGTTATGCTGCAAAGAAATCGTCCTGGTCAAGCCCGACCATCTTACTTTTGGGTTTCATTCCAATTTTCACTTTTGCATTGGGGACATGGCAGCTGCAACGCCTCCAGTGGAAGATTAATCTGATCGACGAACTAGAAGAGAAGCTACAGCGCGACCCCATCCTCCTTCCACAGCGAATAAAGTGCGAGCGCGTCTCTTCTAGAACAGCGGGACTCTAAATTGCTGCCATTTCAAGCGTCTCCGTGATACCAGAATTTGCCTTTCGTCGAGTCTTGCTCCGAGGTCGTTGGGATCATGCCCATGCAATGCTACTGGGTCCCCGTGTTCGTGATGGTACCCACGGCTATCACGTCATTACTCCCTTGGTGAGGACCGATGGCTCTACTATTCTGGTCGACCGTGGCTTCATCGGCAAGGATTTTGCCGACCACTATGTGCGTGACGAGGAAGGAGAAGTCGAGGTCCTAGGCATGCTCCGAACGTCGCACAAACGAAATTCGTTTACTCCAGACAACCAGCCCGCAGAGGGTAAGTGGTACTGGGCAGACATCGACTCTATGGCCGAATCAGCGGGGGGTGAAACTGCTGGTGTTCAGCCCGTTTTTATCGAACAAATATTTGGTAAGTAGCCGTGCCAAGCTGTAAGGACGATGTCGAATCCTCGGTTTGCAGATGGTCATGCAGGCGACGCAGCTGCTTGCCTCAGTAAAGGTGTACCACTTGGACGCTCGGCTACGGTTGATGTGCGCAATGCTCACCTGTCGTACGTGATTACTTGGTACGCAATTGTGTTACCCTCACGTGCGCCTCTGATATCAGTTCTATAGGTATTCATTATCAATGTTCACCGCTGCGATGCTCGGGCGTGTCATTGTAAAACAAAGGGCGCAGCCAGGACGACCTATGCCTCGGCGATAAACTGGATCGTGACTTGCGTTAGCTCCAGTGGCGTCCATGACCAGGGGCCACCTCCATAGTCTCGTATTTGTCTACGTCCCTGATATCCTTCCATTTCGTTGGTTTATCTTTCATCGACACACTGAGCGAATCGGTGGATTCCTGTGGACCACAGCCCTGAAGCAAGCGAAACTGACCCCCATGTTCGTATGAATGGTAAGCGGCGGGTTATTCCCAGGCTTTGTGCTGCCTTTTGCGACTTGCTTTGACGATGGTCGCTTTCTTTGAGCTTGGGCCATGGCAACATGCCACCCCAAAGAGCAGCGAACTTATAAAAGGGGAGTTGATACGCCGGACAGTGCACCGTTCAACTCCACAATGCCCACCTGTATCTTCCACTTCCCGGGCTCACCTCACGCCCATTATACTGAGCCCAGTGCTGCCACACTTGATACATCCATGGCTCTCGCACACCAGAGGGATAATCAGATTGACGACCGACACGGAGCTAAGCCAAAGCCGCGACATCGTTTCAATTCTCAGGCTTCTTCGATGTCCGAGGAAGGTGTTGAAAAGCTGATCCGTACAGCGACGGTGGCAGGTGGTAGGCACTATTAGTGGTTGTAGCAAATGAACAAGTACTGACATTGAACGTCTCAGATGGAGCCTACCGGGAAGACATTGGACAATCTGGGAGTGCCGCGCCTCGACAGGAACGAGGACGTCGCACATCGATTGACCGGCATCAGGATGGGACTCAGGCGTCTATTTCAGGCCTGCCATGTACTGCGACCGCGCGGGTCCATCCAAACGACGTTGATCGACCTTGTATCCCGACGAGGACGGCAGTTCGGACTGTCCACTCGCGAGATCAACCAAATCTGAATATCCTTCTAGACGAATGTGAGTCGCCGCACTCTAAAATAGGGCGAGCGAGTGCTCATCCGGCCGTTTATTAGATCACCTGCTACCGCAAGCAGAGAGACACCGGTTGCGGGCGCTTCTGCCTCCTCCAATTCCACTAGTTCCCAAGGAGAAGTCGTTGAACTCCTCGTTTCTCGGGCGTCTGAACCCTTTTCGTCGTGTCAGGAGCTTGTCGACGCCACCTTCTTACACGGCAATTGTCTTTATCCCGAGCGAGAATAGTGGACATGCTTGTCGTCGATCTCTGGCGCGACGAGGGTAGTACTTGACTAATGTACATAAAGCTTCATCGTGAGAAAGCCGTTAATTGATCAATGCTGGACTACTACTTAGCACTCAATCCCGACTGTCCTTTCTTGTCCTTTCAACCTTCTCATGGCAAACTTGCCGTCTGTGTCTGAACCCAACCCTACGTCTCAACCACTGGCATCTTCCCAAACCCAACCTGTTCGTATACATTTCCCGGACCGTTTCCTCACTACCCGTACACATGGGGATTCCTCGAGGTCGTCTTCTATCAGCTTCACTGCACCCGCACAGCCCATGCTGCAGTCAAGGTCACACACTGGCGCTGCCATGGTTCCGAACGAAGGCAGGCGACGCGTCCGCTCGTTGGGACCCGATTCCATGTTGTCTGGCAGTAAATTGACCAAGAACACTTCCGCACGGCATTATGGATCTCGCAAGAAGAAAAATCCTACCGAAAGTTCCGCCCTCTCGCCACTGAAAGTTAACACATTTCTGTCCGACTTTGAACCGAGTGCCTTCTCAGATGAATACGATCTTTGTGAGTTCTTCGTCCTTTTCTTTTCTCTCTGGCCTCTTGACGCGTGGACGGCGTTATGACAGCTCACGAGGGCAAGTAAACACAGTCTGGTACAAACGTTCCCTGAACGGCTTTCACTCATCCAGATCCAAAGATATTGCAAGACGTCCAGCGTGCCCTACACCTCCAGTCACGGCGACGTGAACGCATATCGCAACAACTACATCCCACGTCTGATGAAGTGCCATCCCCGACCGACACACCCATGAACATGAGCACGTCATATGCCTCTACTTCCTCAGCTCCACCTGTCTCACATTCATCTCCCCAATACTTGCAAGTGGTTAACTTGCCATCCGAGGTGGACTTCAGCCCATCAACTCGATCCGCACCTCCCCATCCCGTCCCGCTTTCCTCCAACGGTGGTGCAACCTTGGACTGGGCAGGTTCCCATTCCGAAGACGATAAATTAGATCGGCGCTGGACGATTTCGAGAGGTAAACGGAAAGGGAAAGAAAGAATACTGCCATCTAGCAAGCCAGTTGTTGAGAAACAAGAAGCCCTATTCACAGGTCTGCCGCACGAATATTCTCGTCTTACATGCGTTAATGTTTCATGATTCTAGACAGAATCTCAAGGATTAGAGCTGAGGCATCCCCGCCGACGGTTCGCAAGGCAGCCATTGTCAGCGAACAGCTAGGGCGACGATACAACATCCTATACGCCTCTGTAGCCAGTGGGGATCTTCTGGGTCTTATGGAAATAGCTCGCTGGCATGCTAATTTGGGAACGGAGACACGGTCATGGCTCGATGATGCTGAGCCCCTGACCTGGCTGAAACACCTTGACCGGCATGGAAAACGGCGATCAGAATGGCACGTGTCCGCGCTCATTATAGAAGAATACATCAAGTTCAAGAAAGGGACTACTTCATCTACGCCTTTACCACAGTCGCCGGCTGCGTCATCTTCATTTGAAACGCCCTCATCCCACTCTCGCCTCAAATCTGCAGCAAGACGAATCTCTGCTCCTCCCTCGGATTCCTCGCCTCGCACTTCCCTCAGTCGAGTTCGTTCCTCGGATGGTCGTGTATCTTTTGGTCCTGTCGTTGCAAACTCGCGTGACTCTCTTGGTAATCCACAAACGCGTAGCGAAGGGAGGGCTCGAGGATGGCGACATTCTATCCCCGCATTCTTTGATTCAGCTAGCGCCAATGGTACCCCCTCGCCGTATCATCAGCGGAATTCTTCTGGAGGATTGTCGCCAGCAAGTAGTCGTCTTAACTTTCCCGACATTATCCATCGCTTTCGTCGGCACCCTAACGAAAGCGAGGAGGGTTCCTCGTCACCGTTTGGTTCGCAGTCCGAAGACCAGAACGATTCTGCGCCAAGTGGAC
>JBBPSA010000411.1:0-10289 GCA_038093355.1 Boletus calvinii | reverse complement strand
AAAAGAATGAACAAGTAGGTTATTATATCTTTGGCGGAACAGGACTGATCGAGAACCAAGGCCACTCGCATTGCGTACTTCTACATGATGGTTCGTCTTATTTTCGCCCCAACAGAACCTTTTTCTGGCTAAACGAAACAGCTTGGATTCACGCAAGTATTTGGTGGATTTATATCGTATGTAAGTGCCACGAGGAAACAACTTGAACATGCTGTCGAATCAATCCCTGGCGTGTTTATCAACAGGGTATCTCATTCTATGGTGGAACTGGACTTCGAGATTACCAGATAATCTACTATCTCCTCGGTGGTCTCGCTGTTCTGGTCAGCTTGGTTGTCTTTCTTTGGTTCCCCGATTCCCCGATGACCTGGCGCATGTTGACCGAGGAACAACGTATTGCATGCCTTGAGCGCGTTCGTGACGACCAGGGTGGCATAGCCAGTAAGAAATTCAAGAAAGATCAAGTGATCGAAGCATTGTTAGATGTACGGACGTGGCTGATTGTCGTTGCGACCATGCTAAGTGCGTTCCATCACGCCTCCTAGTAACCGTATACTAAATGAATGCAGCCGACATCCCAAGTGGTGGACTGACCAACTGTTGGTACCCCCTTTGGTTTGGATGGCTATGTCTAACCCCATGATATCCAGTTAGTAACATCATCATCAGAAATTTTGGTTATACGTGTGTGGACCGTTCGTGCTTGGGCAATAGTATCCTTACTAGTCATCTTAACCCAGCGCGAAGCAAACGCTGATACTTGCAACCCCAGCCGGTATTGTAGAAGTGTTTTCTGTGGTATTGTGCGGATGGTACTCCGATAGAAAGGTAAGTCGTTTTTCACTGGTGAGTTCCTGGGCTCATATGGGGCTAGGGGGAGAGGATGCTTCCCGTAATTTGGGCGACGTTGCCCACAATTGTTGGAATGGGTCGGGTGTGCCATGTTTAAGAAAATTTTCAGTGATTTACACCATCGTAGCCCTCCTCATAGGTTTCAATGAGACAAATCAGAAGGGAGTCTTGCTCTTCGGTGCGTTTTGTAGAGATGAGATCCAGTTTCAGGCTGATGTTTCACTACAAGGAACGTATCTCATCGGAACTTTCGGAAGCACTCTATCTGTTATCTATGCGTACAATGCCAGCAATACGAGTGGGTATACGAAGAAGGTCTGCTCGTTGCTCCTTTACATGAGCTCCATCATTGAATTAGCTGCTAGCTTACGATCAATGCATTGACGTTAACCTTTTTCTCCGTCGGCAATATCATTGGAACGGAGATATTTCAGCCGTCAGATGCACCTGCTTACATTCCCGGAAAGGCAGCGATCATGGTGCTGTTGACGATACAGATAGGCGTGGCCTACCTTTTGCGTTGCGTCAACATTAGGATGAACAGGAAGAAGCTCAAAGCGCTAGCGGATTTAAAGGCGGCCAATGGCTGGACGGACGAGATGCTCCAGCAAGAGGCTGAACGGCACGCTTTTGCGGACTTGACTGATAAACAGTAAGTGATTGTTCGAACCACAGTAGCAGCGACTCTGAAGAGTAAAAGGAATGCATTCTTCATATACACCATATGAAATCCCAACCCGAGCCTGAATGATAGCGGTGGGAGTGGGAGAGAGGACTGGTATGTAGTGGTGATAAATATACCGTCCCTGGATCCATAATGGACAATGCACATGTAATAAATAAATAATCAAAGTGTTCTAACGGAAAAGCTTTTCCCAGATGATGATTGCAATAAGCAGGACAAGGAAGACAATGATCGAGGCAGTCACTACACGCTGCTGGTACATCCTAGTTTAAAGAGTCGGAATGGCAGTCTACCAAAGTGAGCAGCCGAGATTAAACTTACCGCCTGATCATTTTCCTCAGTGTCCCCGACGCACGGTCTATAGACGTGTCCGCAGTCCGTAGCTGGGAGCTAATGAGTAGCGCACCCAGAGCTTTGAGAAATCATAACTCACGGTATCTCTCGCATTCTCGATTTGCTCTCGCTGAGTACGGAGATTCATCAAAATCTCAGCACCCTGGTCTTCAGTCTCGAGGGCGATTCGCTGAGATTCTTGCAATCGTCTCGTTCCGTCTTCCAACGTTGCAGTACCAGCCAACAGCCTCGTTCTGTCGCTCGTTGCACCATAAGGTTCGTCCGACGTTGGTGTGCCAACTCTCCCGGGCGACGCGAGCAAGTCTGCCCGAGAAAATTGGGTGTGCAGGTCCTTGGATGTCTTTTTGAACCTGGTCAAATCCGCTTTCGCGGTTCTGAGGCGGTTCTGATACTGAGGCCGGAGAGACTGGGGGATCCCCTGGATTTCAATCTCCATTTGCGAAATCTGGGCATATGTTAGACGGCGAAAGACATAATGAGGGCAACCATGCCATTTCGTCCGCCTCGTCTAGTTCCATCTCTACTCGTCTGAGAGCTGTTCTTCTCTGTTCTGTTCGCACGCATATTGATGAGCCTCGGTGAGAAGTGTGTGCGTTGCCCTCACCTCCACGTTCGTCTTTGCCATCACCGTCGAGCTTCGACCGTACGCTGTCGAGAATTTGACGAAAGTCTTGCTCATACGTATCGAAAAGTGCGGTTGGAGAGGTGTCCATGATGGAGGTGGATGGGAGGCACGAGCGTTGCTGCGGCCAATATCCGACCAAAAGAGGCAGTCGAGCAAGTCTCACAGTACAGTCATGTCCTCGAGTACACCGTCCGTACTGCTATGACTCTCCTGACGCGGTGTGTTCACGCTGACGATGTCGATTGGCAGGGTCTCTTTATATCTCGACCCTCAAATACGTGATTGGGTCCTGTTCCCAATCACCCTCGTCATGGTAGGCACGTCCCACGACGCGTGTCGTTTACTGACCACATCTTTTGATTGCACAAGATTCTTGTTGGCGTGCTGCGACATTATGTCGTAGTTTTACTGCAGTCGATGCCCAAGAAGCTGTCTCGTGCAGCGCTTCGTGAACAGTGCGTCCCTTTACTGTGTTTTGATGACGTTGTCCGAAAATACTACATACATTCAGGCGAGCTCTCGCAAGATCTCAGATACTCCGCGCCACCTCCGCAAAGTCACCTGTACCACCACTATACTACAAGGCGATATCCCAGAACCTTTCCGAGGCGTTCAAGGCTGGCACATATCTCAAAGATGGTCCGCCCAAAGGTGACTCGGCTTTGGCCGCATCGAATCCCTTCTCGGACCCGGCTGCCCTGGACGGGATGATGGCCGGGATGAAAACGCAGATGGTGATGATGGTGCCGCAAATGGTCATCATGGGCTGGATCAACTTTTTCTTCCAGGGGTTTGTCCTAAGTGCGTCACAGCTGGCCCGATATTGCACGTTACTCAGATGTTCCAGTTAAATTGCCCTTTCCGCTGACGCTCGGGTTCAAGTCTATGCTCCAGCGCGGCATCGAAACACCCGATATGGACGTCCGGTGGGTGTCCTCACTGTCGTGGTATTTCCTCAACTTTTTCGGCCTGAACGGGTTGTACCGTCTTATTCTTGGGGGTGATAACTGTGCGTTTTCGGTCGTGGTCTCAGGTTTTGATGATGACACCGGAACTCCGTTTGGCAGCTGCTGATTCCACGCGTGATATGACCATGTCGCCATTCGCGGCTATGGGAACTGCGCAGGCTGGGCAGCCACAGGATTATGCCAAGTTGTTCAAGGCGGAACGGGACAATCTGGAGTTTGCGGAAGGGCTGTACACGTGGGCAGGGGATGATATGGACAGCAAGATCCTTGGCAAGTATGGAAAGCTGGCTAGCGCCAGTAGATTACTGTAGTAGCATCTAGAGAGAACAGAGTACCGTTACACGGTCGAAGACGTACACATCCGGGGGAAGGCAAACCAAGTCCGACAATCTAATTAGAGGGAGATAGGAGTACACGAGACCGCTTCGCAAGCGCTTGTGTGATAAGATACGATGCAAGGGGAATCTGCGGGTAAACCTATACTAGGCCGTCATAGAGGGACAAGGCCTTGATCACACGGGGTGAGTCGGGGGAAGTACCATGTAAATGGGCAAGACCTGCCTGAACTATAGTTGGGTCCTGCTTACTGCCCTCTACGAACTCATCATAAGTGAGCTTTGCGTCCTTGTCTCGATCCATATTTCTAAAAATCTTGTCCACACGCTGGGCAGACCGGGTCAGGTGGGGGGTGAACGCGGAAGGGGGAAGGAAGAGACCTTTTCGGGAGTGTCTTCGTCAGCGGGGAGTTTGACCATCTGGCCGGTCATCTTGTAGATGGAAGCGACGATCTGGAGCATCTCGTCGTAGGTGATGAAGCCGTCCTTGTCTATGTCATAAAGCTGGAACGCCCCTGTGGATTGGGGGTGAGATGGGGGCGATGGGGACGGGGGGGGACATACACTTGAGCTTCTCGTCCAAGCGGCCGCGACTTGTTACGCTGAGGGCGCAGATGAACTCTTTAAAGTCGATCGTACCGTTCTTGTTTTCGTCAAATACATTGAACACATAGTCTGCGAACTCGCCGGGGTCACCGAAGGGGAAGAACTGCTTGTATATGCGACCGAACTCGGACCTGTCGAGATGGCCAGATGGACAATCCCTGAGGAAGCCCTTGTACCTGGAGCAGGGTCAGAGAGAGACGTGTAGAGAGCGGGACGAACCGACCAATGCTGTAGTTCTCTCTTGTCGACTGTCTAGGATGAGCGTTGGTGGAGATCGTGTGGGCTGGATGGGCTTACAGTAGGTGTTCTTTTGTAGATCTGCGAGCTGTTCTGGGGATAGTTTTGACTGAGACTTTCCCATTGCGATGGTGGGGGTCGACGAGGAGGAGAAGCCCTTTTTTAGTATCGTATAAGAATACTAGCGCGGGTTCTCCTCCTCCTCCATTCGATATCGAGATGTGCTACCAGTACAACGCCCCCGCCGACATGGCTAATGTGCCCTGTCCGATGTGCATGGTCTTCAAGCCAAGTGCTGCACGGTACCTCTCTCCCTCCCTCTCCCCCCGACCGACAGTCTGACGCCTTGCACAGTTGCCCCCATCTTCGCGACGTCTGCTACAACAGAGCCAACCATCCCCGCATCGACGTCGTCCATCTCAAGAATGCTGAAGGTACGTTCTCATCTCCCCCGCTCACCGGCACGCACCGTCCCCACACGCATCCACAGTAAAGTCCTTCAATGGTTGTGGTTACTGCAAGGTCTACTCCTCTCCTCTCCTCCGGTCCCCTCCGTCCTCACCCCATTCCGCCACAGTGGGCTCGCGCGAACCCGAAACTCACCGTGTACAACAACCACGGCTGGCCCGGCTGCTGCCGTCCGCCCACCCAAAGCGAGCACCGTCTCATACAGCCCGCCGACTGGCCTACCGTCAGCATCGTGCACAGTATGCCCATGCCCCCAGAGATAAAATCCGTCCTCGATGCCATCCTCTCCAGAGGCAGCCCCCTCCCCCCTATCATCTCCTCCGCTGCCCGTGCACAGTCCTCCACCTCCCTTCTCGATCGTCGCAACAGCACTAGCAGCCCATCTAACAAAACTTGCACTTCCTCCGCAAAGACCCAACCCGTCACCATTCCCTCCCGCGGTCGTTCCGGCGGCAGTCCCGTCCCCCAGAGCTCAGCTCAAGCAGGCACGACTCCCCGTGCCTCTGTCACCGCATCCGAGCAGCACTCGCTTTCTCGTCGCCAGACATTCTCCGAAGGTACCAAAGACAGATCCCGTGCCCCTTCTGCTCGCAGATACGCCGATCAGGATGGCTCTCTCTCCCGCCGCAACCTCACGACTCGGCCCTCTCTTTCCGCCGTCGCACCTTCCTATTCACCTTCGAGACATTCCAGTGATCCCCCCACCCAGAATCAATGTCCTTCCGCCCTCCATACGTCCCTCGTGGATCCATATGTAGCATCTTCTCAAGATCCTTCCTTCAGCCGAACCCTCTCTTCCAAAAGGTCGAGTCTCGAGACCGCCATGGCTGCCCTCGATGTCAGTAGCTCTTCCGAGAGCAGCAGCGATAGTGGCAGCTCCCGCGGCTCCTTGTCCGATGCAACCGTCATCTCAGATGGCGCATTCACAGATTACCTGTCCGATGAATCCGAAGCAGAACTTCAAAGACAGGCAGAGGCAAAAGCCGCCTTGGTTGCACAGAATCAGGCTGAAGAGCTCGAGTTCAAGGCTGCTCGCCAACAGCTCGCTGGCGTTGGCTTGCGGCCACCAAAGACCTGGGATGATACTAACGAGACCATACCACGTGCGACCTCTGTCTACTCTCATCATTCTGCCTATCACTCGACAGCGTATGCACCTGCGGCGGTCGCACACTCTGCTCGGGGCTAAGCGGTGGTGTCGAGGATGCGTCGAATATTTATACACGATCTGGGTTTATGTATGTATGTATGCCCCTTTGCCCCTCGCTATCGTGCTCCCCGCATCCGTCTCATCGGGTTTTGTCTTGTGTATTATTATATTATCCATGGTCCTCGCTATGTGTACTAGAGATTCGCGTTCCGATTTGGCACTCCTATAACACTTTGGTATGGCTCTGCTCAGGCTGCCTTTGCCCCCGCTCCATGAACCTCGCTCGACATTCTATCACTCCAACCGATCCTGTTCAGATTTTTAATGCCCAGTTCGATGCGGACTGTCAGATATTCACCGCTTCTACGCCGGCTGGGTTCGCCGTCTATCAGGCATGGCCACTTACCCTACTTCGCAAGAGAGGCACGTTTGTCACTCTCCGCGCGCTTGTTGACCACTGATATTCTTCACAGAGTTCACCGGTGGCACGTTAGCTGCCGTCGTTCCCTGTCACACGTCGTCCTTGCTCTTCCTCCTCGGCGGTGGCCCCAGCCCACTCTATCCGCCAAACAAGGTCATTCTGTGGGACGATGCTGCAGGGGCCGAGGTCGCCGAGCTAGAGTTCAGGGAACGGGTAGGTGGAGTCGCTTGTAGACGGGGCTGGCTTGCAGTGGCTCTGCGACGGAGAGTCGTCATCTTCGAGGTGCACGATACTGTCGTCAGACGGGCAGAATATGATACTTGTGACAACCCACGAGGTGGGCCTCTTTCCTCCGGGAATGCTTGCGATACAGGATTCACATCACCTTCAAGGAATCCTTGCAATGGCTACCGCAGCCTATGCCACGTTACTTGCGATTCCAGGTAGGCAGATGGGGCACGTGCAGCTCGTGCACCTACCGCCCTGCGTTCCCCCCGCTCCTCTCGGACCTCCGCCATCCGTCCTTCCTTCCAAACCGCCGCCGCCGCCACTGAAACACCCAGTGTCAATGATCGCGGCCCACGAGTCCGCTCTGACGACGCTCTCACTTCCTCCATCGGGCCGATTCCTGGCCACCACATCATCACGGGGAACTCTTGTCCGTATATGGGATACAACTTCTGGAAAGCTTCTGCGGGAGTTTCGTAGAGGGGCAGACACAGCGGAGATCTACGGGGTCGCCTTCCGACCTGACGAAAAGGAAGTTGGCGTATGGAGTGACAAGGGAACTGTTCACATATTCTCTCTTGTCTCGTCCGGGGCATCGTGAGTCCATTGTAACGTCCGACACCTGATGGCTTACTGTTACCATGCAGAAACCGACAGTCGTCCTTGTCACCGCTCACCCCATTTCTGCCATTGCCTAAATACTTTGATTCGGAGTGGTCCTATGCACAGTATCGGATACCCACACAAGCTGCTCACATTTCACTTTCCTCGACGTCCTCCGTCCGTTCCTCGCACACGGACCTTGCTGCTGATGAGAAATGTGTCGTTGGCTGGATTACGGTTCCCTCTCAACTCGCCGGGGCAGCCCCCGACTTCCAACTCGTCGTTCTAACTTATAGTGGGGGATGGTATCGACTTGCACTACCTCCCAAGGTATCCCAAGGCTCATCACCTGTGGCTGGATCCCCTCCAAAGTCGCCGTCAGAGTCTCGTCAACGGACTCCTAGTGTCTCCTCCGTCACGTCACTTCCTGAAAAGGGTAAAGGGAAGGAGCGGGAAAAGGAACGAAAGGGGAGTCGTGAGTTAGTTCTGCAAGAGTATCGAAAGTACGGGCGATGGGATGGCTGGGGGTAGTGCAGTAGATAACCACTGCGACAAATCAAGCGCTCGTCGCTCTATTACCTTCCTTGGTTGTCACACTCAGATAGCTTACCACCAAGATGCCACCAATCTCCGTTGGGACTCCTTTGGGCCCAGGATATTCTACTTGTGGTTACTGCTCTCCACCTGGGCAAAGAAGCTCTGCTGAGACTAGTGTCAAGAGGGCTGGTCTCATCGCATCCCAGTTATCGTGTGGTGTAAGAGCTCTCGGCTTCCAAAGTCCGCCTCGCAATCGTTCACCCGGGAAAAAAAGGTGTACCAGAAGATGATCGATCGCGGATGGAGGAGGTCTGGGTCGTATTGCTATGCCCCTGACCTCCGTCGCTCGTGCTGCCCGCAGTACACGATCAAGTTTGTGGGACTCCCGCGTTCGCTTTCCCCAAAGCATACCTCTTTCACAGGCTTGATGCTCTCGCCTTCAAGCCATCGCGCAGCCAGCGAAAGCTCTTGAACAGGTGAGGAAGAGTGTTGAATGTGGTCCTGGTATCTCACTGCTGGCAAGGTGGAACCGCTTTGTGCGGGACGGTGAAACTGCCGATGCTGCTTCTCATCAGTCAAAGCGAAAAGGCTCGCAGACGGCTGCGTTCTGCCTGGCTTCTTCTGTTCATAGCTCGGAACGAGCATTCTTCCCTATGGGTGAGGACTCGGAGCCAGAGCATAATTTTCAGGCACGCAGTATGCTTTGTTGACGTATGCCCTCCCGTAAAGTGATTCTTGCAGGTGACACTTGAGCGATCCTCGTACACCGATGAAAAGTATGCGCTTTATGTCGCATACCAGACACAGATTCACCGCGACGACGATAATACACCGCATTCGTTTAGACGGTTCTTGGTGCAGTCACCACTGGTAGT
Organism: Boletus calvinii; assembly: GCA_038093355.1. Classification (NCBI taxonomy): domain Eukaryota; kingdom Fungi; phylum Basidiomycota; class Agaricomycetes; order Boletales; family Boletaceae; genus Boletus; species Boletus calvinii. The sequence goes on along the minus strand of JBBPSA010000411.1, from coordinate 1,345 downwards.
GAGTATCTCTCAACCATCTTCTCTCAGCCTTTTTCACTTGACGAATACAGCCAGAACCCATTCCCTATCAGACGCCACCACCGCAGCACTTGCCATCACACTATGGATCCTATCACCAAATGTACAGATTAGACGGCGAGCTGATTGCGGTAGGGATACTGGACATCTTACCTGGTTGCGTGTCCAGCGTCTACTTCATGTACGACGCAAAGTGGGAGAAATATTCTTTGGGAAAGGTGCACACTTTCCAATGCCGATTGTACAACGCAACTACTGACATGTCAATTTAAATACTAGCTCAGTGCTCTTCGGGAAGCGGCTCTCGCGCGGGAAATACACGATGCTGGGATCTCCTCACTGGACGCGCTGTACATGGGTACCTGTGATGCTGATTTTTCTCATGTCCTACTGACATCACCTTGCCAGGCTTTTATATTCATTCGTGCCCAAAAATGAAGTACAAGGGAGAATATACACCCTCTTTCCTTGCCGATCCGGTAGGCATACTGTGGGACAAAGGTGGCTTTCTGATGAGCCTGTGGTCAGGAGGATTTTACGTGGCACCCTCTGAAAAATTGCCTGGAGTTGTTGGATAAATGTCGATACGCCGCCTTTTCTCAGCCCGACCATTCCTTGGCCGGTTCGGACGATCCCGGAGAAGGTAAGGATCTTGATCCAGCGGAGTACATGCGCTGAACCATGGCAGTCGACGAAGTCGACGATGAAGAAGAACTAGCGAGTCATGCGAAATCCATTTACTCCATTCAAGACAACATTGTTTCCTTGATCCCTGTGGTCGTATGGACCTGCTTTTTTTTTTTTTCGCTTGTCTTTCACACTGATTACCGTTTGATATAGATGTCCTTGGGATGGCAAGACGATTATACTCGCGAGGAAATCGTGGGTTGTATACGCGCCCTCGGTGCGGAACTATCGAGGGAGGTGGTATTCGGAACGTAAAGAGGCCTGGTCGTCTACTAGTATTTGTTGGTAGTTTCCTCTATGTTTGATTGGGGACTGTCTGGGCTATAGATGGGTTTCGAGTCAAAGAGCACAGTGTGTATTTTACAAACATTTCAGCTCAACATAGGGGTCATGTTTTCGTTCCACGTGGCCGCGTCAACGTGCGTCAGGTCACGATCTTGACCTACCATGACCGACTTTGCACAATACCTCAACTCCCTGACCACTTCTCGAGGTACGGGCTCTGACTTGAATGTACAAGTTCTTGTCGAGTGGACTAGGTGCACGAACTTGAAGCTCTTGATCAACTATCGATGCTAACGAGCCATTAGTCCCAAGACATTTGGCCATGATGGTGTGCACGCGCTCTTCACTGGGTTCG
>JBBPSA010000410.1:0-10300 GCA_038093355.1 Boletus calvinii | reverse complement strand
CCGCCGCCGCGGCCCACATTCGTTTCGCCCCCTGCATCGCCTCCAGTTGTAGAAGAAAAAGTCGCGCCTTCCCCTGCAGTTTCGGTGACCCCCGCCACGCCCCAGAATCCCATCAAATCAATCCGGCGTAATTCAGCCTTCCGTTCTGCAAGTGGATCTCCAGTTCCAGCACGCAGTTCATCGCCGTCGATTTCTGCTGGTGGTGAATCTGCTGCTGAGGATCAACCCTTGACGAATACCAAGTCGGGATTGACGAGGCATACGTCAGGACAAGGAGTGATTCGTGGACCCCGATTATCGAGGGGTCCGAGAAGTCAACAGGGCGGCAATGTCAGCAGCATGATTGCTAATCTCAACCGTTCCGCTGCAGTGTCACCTCCACCGTCTCCCGGCTACAAGAGGCTGTCTGGAGGAACGACCCGTCTTTCCACAAACGCGGGGGCGGATTCCAAGAGAGGGAGCATCGGGCGTACTCCAGGTGGGTTATCCCGAAGAACTATGGCGAGTGATGCTGAAGATGAAGTGGTGGATAAGTGAAAGATTAGCAAGGATGCTTCAAGAATGTGGCTTGCTGCGAATTTTATTATGTGCATGTGCATGTAAAATGCTCCATGGATTGTTGAATAATGCAATATGCTATATGGTTTTCAAAATATACTTTCTTGAAGATGGTCAGCAACTGTTAGGTGCAAAGACACTGGTTACACGAAGCATATCGTAAATTATTATGACGAGGTACGATGATACAACAAAGGTACATGAAGCGAAGGGGTATTGCTATATCTAGACTTCTTGTGATGCACCATCCTTCTTCCCCTTGTTGGATTTTGACGGTAGCAGTTCCGGGTTAATAAACGGCACAACACCACCTTGACTGATAATGACATCTCCGAGAAGTTTGTTTAATCTAGAATGGCAATTAGCAAAGACTGCTGCTCAACCTTATGAAATACCTTACTCCTCATCATTTCGGATGGCAAGTTGAAGGTGGCGAGGGACAATACGTTGTTTCTGCACGAGTGAGCTGTGAATGTGTGGAATCCAAGGAAAGGTCATACCTTGTTATCACGAGCAGCATTACCTGCCAACTCAAGAATTTCGGCGGCCAGGTACTCGAGCACAGCAGCGAGGTATACTTGGCAATCGTAAGAAACAAATTCACTGACGCCGTCTTGTTCAACATACCAGGTGCTCCAGCTCCAACACGCTGAGCGTAATTGCCCTTCTTCAAGAGTCTGTGGATACGACCAACAGGAAATTGCAGGCCAGCTTTCGATGAGCGGGACTGTGACTTTGAGTCGCCACTACCAGTTTTGCCAGAACCAGACTTTCCACTGCATTTTCCATGAGCGTCTGCAGATCTTGTTCAGGACTAGGGTAAACTTACGCCTTCCCTTTTCCAGACTATTTTCACTGGTTCAGTGAAAGCGCAACAAAAAAAATGTACGGCTGAGCCTACCATTGTTCAATAGTGCGAAAGGTCAAAATGATGAGGGGTGAGAGTAGGAAGGAAGAAGAACCATCCTGCGCACTGTTACGCGACTGCTATTTATTAGGTCTTTAGGGCGGAGTCCCAAAAAAAGCAATCAACGCGTTTTGCACGTGACTGACGCGCCTTCTTTCCGAAAAAGGTAACTGACCATGTGACGCGGACACTTGGTTCGAGGAGCAAGCCGACTCGTAGCTCTGTCCAGCTTGCCTGCGGCCTGCACGAGGAACTCTCCTGCAAACCTTCGCGCGGTCAACTTCACCTTCACCCGATCCAAACTTTTACTCTTTCCGTCTTTTTATTCCCCCTCTAGAGCCCAGCGGCAGTTCATCTGCCTATTCATGTCTTCCCCTGCAGGGCCTCCCGCAGGAGTATTGCCCACCCCACCGTATACCCCGCCATTGTCCCCGACGCATGACCAGGTTCGTGCTTTGCCATCGGTGCAGCCCGAAAGCCTCAATGCCGCGCTTACCAGAATACACCTGTTTTAGGTAGTCGTTCTATACGTCGTATGTGCCGCAAGCGAGTGCAAATTAAATTCGGTTGACATTTGACCGGCGCTTCAGACAGTCGTATATGCAGTCGTCATCTTCGGACTATGGAACATCCCTGGTGCCCGGACACTGATCAATCCATTGAAGCTATTCACCATCGGTTGGCACGAACTTTGCCACATAATCGCAGTGGGTTGTTTGCTGCAGTACCTATCGAGATCCGCGCTCATCTTGTACTTGAATCGATCTCATCTGTTAGGCAATTCTGACTGGCGGAACGATATTATCTGTCACCATCGATCCATACCTCGGCGGAGCAACACTAGTAGAAGGGGGTAAACCGATGATAATATTACCCGCAGGATACCTGGGTTCTACCATCTTTGGTGGTGTATTCATGTTGGGTGGTTTTGATACCCTAGTTGCCAAAATACTCAGCTTTGTGCTCGGCCTTGGATTGGTCACCCCACTCGTCCTCGTTCGAGACAAACTGTAAGTAAACGGCATCATTTTTTTAACCTATTTGGCTAGCTTACCAACCAAAGGACTATACTGCTCACACTCCTCTACGAGGGTCTTCTGGTCGGTTTCTGGTTTATTGGCCACGCGTAGGTGACTATCAGGTGCACTGCCCGCGTATTTCTCATATTTTCGTAGCCAAGCACTAAGGTGGTATTGCTTATTCGTTGGCGTAATGAAGTTAGCGTCTTTCGCTCTCATCTGTCATTGTTCTCACGTACTTTCGCAGTGTTTTCTTCGTTGTTTGTGAGTAGAGTCCGTACGATTGTGCCGTTATCTAAGATTTTATTTTCGCAGGGGACATTGCAGACGATAAATTCTTTCGCAAAGTCAATGACTCCGATTGCACGCAGTTTCACATCCTGTTTCCGCGCATCTCTGCTCACTGTAAGAGTGCCCATCCATTTGTGGTTGAGCATCTCACTGAGTACGATAGTTTGGGCATGTGTCTGGTTGATCTTTGAGGTTGGAGTGTGTATATCGTTCCTGTTCATTGGACTAGCTTCGTTCAAGGTGAGCCCGCGTCATAGTCACTAATATCCACAAAATTTTGATTGTCGTATAGCTCACCACTGGAGAGATGGATGCCCAAGCAGGTGGGTAAAGGAAATCTGTAGCACACTGCAACTCACGATTGCCTTAGCCAACTTTCTTCCTACATGACGCATGACTCTTTGGAACAACCCTTCGACAGAAACCACCACACATCTCGTCTGTACGTCATCCTTCATTGACTACTCAACCACGAAACACGATTGCAGATGTATCCTTGCTCTCATTCACGTATCTATATTTCACTTGCATTGAAAAATGACTCTCACTGGCTGTCACCCAAGGACGGACTTGTAAATTAATGTAACTACCTATCGGCATGGTGGATCTGAAGGCCAGTTGAATGTTAGACATTAAGTGTATGGGTGATCAGTTTTGGGATCTACACGGTTGTGATTTCCGATGCAAAGCACGAATAACAGGATACAATAAGTGAAGAATGGAGTATTTCGGGATTTAATGTAGATAACAATCGAACGACGTCCCAAATACGCGATACAGGCATGCGGAATGAGATAGAGAGGTGTTAGTACGTGCGACGATATCATTTGCGAACTGCTCGCCGTATAAGACCAGCAATGACAAGCGTGCCTAGAGCGGCTATGCCTCCTGCAAGTGCCATTCCGACGTATCCCTCTGAAATCAAGTGAGCAACGAGAGATCACCTACAGTCAAGAGCACGAACCTTTAGTGACAGCCTGTTCAACGAGAGATGCTAAACTTTGAGCTTGGAGGTTGGTCGGCTCCTTCTCCAGCAACAGATCTGCAACTGACAGTGAGGGATCGTCCAGACTTATAACCAAGGACACTGACCATTGAAGCTCTTTGCATCTGCGTAGCTACCCATCTTGTAATACCCAAGTGCAAGGTAATACAGACATTCTCTTCGTCGGGTGGGCTCTGTTCGGTATATGTCTGTGGGGGCTAGACATCAGCGGCAGTGACTGACCGGAGTCGGAAGGATATACCCTGAAGTAACCTGACGCCCTCGACCTGGTGCTCGCGAACTGGGCTTTTCACCAAACCCCAGGCGTAGTTGAACTTTGTCTGGACGGTGACGTGGGATTGAGCGAGCTCTTTCTGGTATTGTAGCCGCAGCACCTGGACAGACCTCAGGCAAGAGCCCGTGAACAGACAGCAGGTAGACGCACCTCGAGTTCGTCATAAGACAGTGAGACCTGGGCGTCGGCAGCGTAAGGAAGGTCAGTAGGCATGATCGAGCTGAACAAGGCGAGTTGGACTGCGGTGACGCTCGAGGAAGTGCATGGTGTACGGGGTCTCGCTGCTGATGTCAGCACTTCCTGTGACCTGCCTCCCGCGGAGTTTTCGTCGTTTACCTCAAACCACATTGACCCAAGGCAGAAAAATATACAAATGGCAGACTCAGGTGGTAAGTCGAAAAATCATACAGCTCCATCCAGCGGTTTTCACAGGTAGCCATAAAAGCCATTTCGTACTCAATCAGAGGCGATAGAGGTACTTGTGGCTTTCTCCCTGCGTTTGCTCGCTTTTCATTTTCCTCGCCAACGATGAGCTCATGGTGCATCTTAGCATCTGTGCACTGTGATTCTTTCCCTCTTCTTGTCAGCTAGCCCTTCCCGTGGATGTCGCTCGCACCGCCAATCTGCTGTCTTCAGCAGCAACGCACATTACTCACGCAAACCGCTTTTCCTTCTTTTTATCTAGACCGCGCCGACCGTGGGTTCCGCGAGGACCGTGAACGTCGGAGGCATGACGATGGACACCACAGAGACCGTGATTACAGGGATCGCGATCGGGACGGCCACAGAGACCGGTACCGCCGAGACGACAGGCGTGGAACTCCCCGTGACCACGGTGGACGCACAAGAGACTTTGACGACCACAGACGTCCTCATGACGAAGAGCGACGCCGTGATCATCGACGTGACGATGACCACGGTCCCCGTCGGGGTCGTGGTGAAGACGCTGGTTCGCCTCATCGCCGTGGTGGCCGAGCAAGGGGAAGAGATGGTCTTGGAACTCCTGAAAGAAGGTCCCCAACACCCGAAGGTGCTTTTCCGTTGTCTCAACGAAAACGGAAAGCGTCAGGGTGGGATGTTCATGCTCCCGGATATGAACAATATTCGGCCATGCAGGCGAAGCAAACAGGTGAGTTTTTTCATCTGCAGACAATACGTCCAACAATTCACAATCTCGACACACAGGGCTTTTCAATTTGCCAGGCGCTAATCGTACCCAGGTCCCACCCATTCTAGGGATTGCAGGCCTTCCACCCCCCATTCCCGTACAGACTTTCGGCATGGGAATCGGGAGCAACCCCAACTTATCCAGGCAGTCTCGTCGGCTATACATTGGCAGCATTACTTCGGACGTGAACGAACAGAATTTGGCCGATTTTTTCAATTCCAAGATGATTGAAATGAGTATAGGTACAGGTGGTCCTGGAAACCCTGTCCTTGCCGTCCAATGCAACTATGAGAAGAACTACGCTTTTGTTGAGGTAAGGTCTAACCTTTCGAATTTTGATCGTATCGTATTGATAGGGATCCCTACTCTAGTTCCGCAGTGCCGAGGACGCTACAGCAGCCATGGCGTTCGACGGTATTATCTTTATCAACGGTCCACTAAAAATCCGCCGACCCAAAGATTACGGTGGTATTGAAATTACTGCGCCTAGCGTTCACGTTCCAGGAGTCGTATCCACCAACGTGCCAGATTCGATCAACAAAGTATTTGTTGGCGGGCTCCCGACTTACCTAAATGAGGAGCAGGTTCAGGAACTACTGAAAAGCTTCGGAGAGCTTAAGGCCTTCAACCTCGTGCGAGAAAACGGTAACGGGCCTTCGAAGGTCAGCGCCTTTGTCTCAGCACCCGCTGCAATGCCTCACAGTTTGCCCCAGGGATTTGCGTTCTTCGAATATGTCGATGCCACTGTTACTGACGTCGCCATTCAAAGCTTAAACGGCATGGAGCTTGGAGACCGTTACTTAGTCGTTCAAAGGGCTTCTGTTGGTGCGAAGCCCGGGGTGCCAAATCTGCCCTATGACCAATTCCCAGAAATCCCTCGACCAATTATGCCGGCCGGCGAAAATAACACTGCGGACGCACGGATTCTCCTCATGCTGAACATGGTTACCCCGGATGATCTCGTTGACGACCAAGAATATGGTGATATCTACGAAGATGTTAAAGAAGAATGTTCCAGATATGGTCCCGTTGAAGATCTTCGCATCCCTCGACCTGTCAAGAAGGATAAGTCCAAGTGGGCTCCTGGGGAGCCGGGTCAACAGACCGCTATTGACGCACAGCGTGCTGACGAGGCTGCCGGAGTAGGAAGGGTGTATGTGAGGTTCGTTGATGCCTCAAGTGCACAAGGTGCTCTCAAGGCCCTAGCAGGACGATCGTTCGCTGGCCGTTCTATCATTGCGACTATCCTCAATGAGGACAGTCAGACTACCCCCCCTCTCAACATCATCTTTGCCCCGCAGCCAGATGCGCCTCCTCCCCTTCCCGAGTCGTAAGCTATGCTGTACACAGGCTATAGTTGTTGTGTAATCTCGGTAACAGCCAGATCTCGTGCTCTGTATGTAGTCGTCGTGCTCGTTCAACAGTTTCTTGCTCGCACCGCAACTTTACAGTTGGTCTGACCAGGAAGTGCGAGACAGAAAATACCACCAACAGCAGTGCCCGCCCGCTCAAGCCGACAAATAGGGTTGACAACATATGTATGTTTGAGAAGCTTTCACTGGCAGCTCTCCAAGGCGCAACAGAGTCGGATTGCGAAATTGGAACACCTAACGAAGCTACAGTTTGAAATCTCCTGGTCTACCTGAGCGCGAGACTCGCCGTGCTCCCCCAACAGATTTGATTCCTTACAGATGAACCCAGGAAATACATGAAGTAGGCTCACCGAGATGACCGTAAACTAAGCTATCGGGGGAGCGTCAACTAACAGCCAAGACCCTATCAGGCTTCATCCCCTGATGATTCTCATATCGGCGTTTGACGTCCACGTTGACGGTCTGCCCGTCTTTCGTCAATCTGGTGGATGGTATTTGAGGTCAGTAGAGCCACGAGCGACATGCAACGACACGATTCGTACCCATGCCCGCTTACAGTCTCTGTAAGCCTGAAAGTATGCCATGCATTTGTCTCGGTTGTAACCGTTTTGGTCCATGCATGCAAGAGACGCCTTTGACGCGTCCTCGCATGGACTATGATGAGAGCGGGATGAATTTTCTCGTGCTCAGGGACATCGTGAAGACATACTCGGTGTATTCTGTGTATGTTTTCCGAGCCTAGTCCAAGTATTGGGTGAGAACGATCACCAGACGGGTAAAGCTGATGGGCACACAGAGAATTTGGCATAGTAGTCCTTTGGCTTTACACCCTGTTGTGGTGACGGTAATGGGGTCTCCGAAGACATATCCACGGGTCTAGTAGAGCAGAGCGTCTGACCAAAGTAACTTAAAGGAGAGTTGAATATGGTTGTCTCACGCCACGCATGTCCCATCCTAATGGCCTCGTACCACGCCAGCTACAAGACGCAAAGATATTCTTAAACGGTTGACCAATGATACATCTACAGACTGAATGGCGCAATAAATTACAAGAAAAATGTCCGTCTCGTCGTTTCCAACTCGGGCTTTGATAAGGGAGCTACTGTATCAACACTGATGTAAGGTGGAATGCAATCACATACCTTCCATTGCCATAGTAAATCATTGTCCCTTGGCGGATTTTTGGTGGACGGTGCATCTAGCATCGTTTCATCGTCATCTCTGACACCCTCCAACGGAGGCTCGTGGTCGGGTTCTTCGGCTTCTCGGGTGCCCACCGAAATTTCCAGGGGTCGCGGAGTAGTTCCAAAGTCCTGGACAGCGGGCAATCCCTTCTTTACCCATCTCAACTTCAAGGTGAAGCGGGGACCTATCTCCTGCAGAGCAACCTTTTCCGGAGATCGGAACGCGTATCTCGGGTCGACCATCAGGATAACTCATTGTTCAATTTGACGTGGCTTACCTATGTCTTCGAAAAAACAAGAAATCACGCTGGTTATGCAGAGTCACTACCTGGCGACCCTGGAACTCAGGAAGCGGAGGGAACAGTGTTTGAAACATTCGTCCGATGGCATGTCCAAGGCTGGTGGAAAAATTATTCAAGACAAGCTCGGGGTTATGTGGTGTTGCTCGTGCATGTCCCTCGTAGGAGTCAGCCTTTTCCAAGGGCGGACCAGAAACAACCTACATATATTTGCTTCGTCAGCTCTATCGACGTGAGCTTGAAATAAGCGACGGGACCGTTTGGGAGGTAGACGAGTGTGATGGCATCTTTGAAATTATCGTCAGAGGGATATGAGGCACATGCACAGGACGACACACACTCGGCTTTTTCATATCCTCATTCACAACAAGTAGATGTTTGTACCCTCGCCCAGCTGCCCATCCAGCTATGCGGCCGATCTCGAATCCTTTCCCCTTCTTCCTGCGAACATATTCCGCACCAGGAAAGACGCCAACCAACTCATCACAAAAATCATAGGTTGACTTTGAGGCTTTTGGTGAGGTCGTGATGAGTACTTTGGGTGGCACAGTCGGATCGTCTTCAAAGTTGAAATAGCGCGAGAACGGGTCCGAAGCGATGTCGCTGTTCAGTTCGTCGAGTTGTATGGAGGATGCGTCGTCGGGTCTCTTCGATGACGGTAGTATTGCGGGATCGTTCTCGCGAGAGTTGTCGAGTGTACGAGGAACGTTCTCGGTTATTCTTTTCTGTCGTAACAATTGAACGATGGATAAGTTTGTCGAGAACGGTCTACCAACCTTCTTTGCAATGGGATCACTTGCTTCTTCCTTTGCTCGAGCCAGGCGTTTTTTAAGCCTTTGTTGATTTTTCGCTTGCTTCTGTTTAGCGGCGACTTCTTGCCTCTTGACCTTGTTTTTGATGAGAGAAGTTTGTATCCGCGGTGCCATGTTGTCGATGACAGAAAAGATATGAAACTGAGAAGAGTGTACATACTACATACACTTGGTAATCACGTGACATGCATTTGACGTCGGCGAGGTTTCTCGTTTACAATTTGCTCAGCGCGTTCACCGTTGCAGGATGCTCGCATTCCGCCCTGCGACTTTCTTATTACCATTATCAATCTTTCTGACGATTGTAAATGCCCTTCATTTCTATCTTGACGCCAACGAGAAGCGGTGCTTCATCGAGGAGCTTCCTTCTGACACTGTGGTTGAGGGTATGTGTTCCAACAACTACCCGCGAGAGCACGCCAACCGACTGTGTTGCAGGACATTACCGGGCACTAGAATGGCAGGAAAAGGAACAAGGCTATGTGCTGGAACCAAACCTTGGCATCGTTGTTGAGGTGGAGGTACGTGGCGTGTGGATTTGGACGTTCATGCACATGTTCATGACTGGCTACAGGAAATGGAGACTGGTCACTCTGTCGTGCAGACCCGCGGGCCACCCGACAGTCGCTTCACCTTTACCTCGCACGAATCTGGTGACCACCAAATATGCCTATCCACGAATTATACGTCGTGGTGGTCCAGCACCCACATTAAACTTTATTTGGATGTCATCGTAGGCAACACCAAAGCGGATGCCGAGCGCGACCGTAGTCATGTCTCGGAACTGGCGGGCAAGGTTCGCGACCTGAATCAAAAGCTGGAGGACATCCGTCGTGAACAGCAGTACCAGCGGGAGAGAGAGTCAGACTTTCGTGATCTGAGTGAGGCGACCAACTCAAAGGCAGTGTGGTACAGCTTACTGCAGATCGTGGTGCTGGTCCTCACATGTACATGGCAGCTGAAGCATCTCAAGGTAAGATCTCTAGACTTGTCGGCGAGATGAGTGAGCTAAGGGTGTTCCTTTTGCACAGCGATTCTTCCAGGAGAGGACCTAGTACCTTATTACTTAGCTAGTGTAGACCCTTGATTTAGCATGAGCCTTTTTTACTCCTCGTGACACTGTTTGCGACGTGCGTGCGACTGAATGCGTTGCAAGCATACCATCAGGCACCTCCCCGTGGTCCTCGATGTAGCTTTCCCTCGCGAAATGCCTTTGGGCTGCCCAGGCACATGCACGTATTTCCTGTAACCACTGACAGAAGTTTGACACCACATTTTTCTTGTCGCAGGGGGATGGGCCTGTCACGGTATTCCCATCAGTATGACCCTGGTTTTCACACCCGTCCGCCGATAAGAAAAAGCCGGTTCCGTCGCTAGCGGCGGATCACCATCAACCGTCACTGTCCCAG
>JBBPSA010000409.1:0-10305 GCA_038093355.1 Boletus calvinii | reverse complement strand
CGCGTTTCGACGGCACGTCAATTTGTTGACCACCAGGCTGGAAGTTAGTACACACCTCTGACGAACATCGATGGCATCGTAAGTCCGCTTTTGCATTTCCTTTGCACACTCCAGAACTCATGCACTATGTCAGTGAGAACTTACATTCAGCTACAAACGTTCAACTTGCTGCCGACGCCTCTCCCACAATGACCGTTGAGACAGCGCTTGAACACGCTCGACGCGCATTCGCGCTCAAAAAGTACGAGCAAGCCGTAGAACATTACGCCACGGCGCTCGAGTTGCAGTAAGTCGAACATGTTTGCATGCCGCTCATCCATAGACGACGTTGATGGTCCTATCCTATATAGGACAAAGAAACACAACGAAGACGCGCCGGAGATGGCAGATTTGTACTTTTCGTACGGGAAAGCGCTTCTGGAGAACGCGATATCTCAAGCTTCGGTGCTGGGAAAAGAGCCCGAGCCCGTCCCACAGGGCGATGAGGAGAAACGTAAGATGCCACTCATTCTGCCCTATCACTACATCTAATGCATGCTTGCTCGCCCTAGCATCGGGCAACGGACCCATTCTGGAGTTCGGAGATGAGGGCGAAAGGGAGGACGATGATGGAACCGTTGATCTGTTGGGCCAGACTGCCAAGGAACCCGAGGAAAGTGACGAGGAAGAAGAAGACGAGGAAGGCGAACCGGAAGATGACTTCAATGCCGCTTGGGAAGTATTCGAACTCGCTCGTGGCATATACGAAAAGGGAGACGACGGAGACGACGAGACCAAGCTAAAACTGGCAGACACTTATATTGCACTTGGAGATGTGTCCTTGGAAACTGGTGCGGCCCCAGTGCTACTCCATTACTGGATCGTTGATGGCTATCCGCAGAGAAGTTTGACCAGGCAATAGCTGACTACTCTGCCGGTGTTGCCCTCAAGGTTGACCTGTTGCCAATGTCCTCGCGACAAATTGCCGAAGCTCACTATAAGTTGAGCATGGTCCTTGATCTGACTTCCGGGCGGCTCTCGGATGCCATAGTACACGCGGAGAAGGCACTAGAAAGCGTCCTGGAACGAATTCAGGAACTGAAGGATGGGCTTAACGGCGAGCTGCCGCCTGCTCCCGCTGCGGAGCGAGGTGAGGACAAGAAAGGAAAGGGGAAAGCGACACCTTCCCTGTCGTTGGCCGGAGATCTTGTGCGGAATATGTCAAAAAGCCAAATGGAAATCGAACTCGGGGAGATGGAGGGCCTGAAAGAAGACCTTGCTTTGAAGGTCGGTCGAGGCGTACTACTCGCCAACATAAACATACTGACTAATATATTCTCCCCCAGGTCGACGAGCTCAAGACAACACCAAAGGCGCCGACTGAGTCGGCTCCTGCTTTGGCTGCAAGAGTACTTGACCAGGAACTGAACGCAAATTCGATAGCCGTACCAGGGCAGACAGCCATTGTCCATGATCTGACCTCTATAGTGAAAAAGAAGAAAAAACCACTCGAAAATGAGGGTGGGGCAAAACGAAAAGTCGATGATGACGACAGTAGCCCCAGAACGAAGAAAGCCAAGCTAGAGAACGACATAACGTCGTGAGGACTTTTATAGTTCGTACATTTCGATACTCAAAATGGGGCTCCGGATGTCGATATCGGAGTATGCTTATATTTCTTCTTGCCTTCTCCCACTCCGAACTCCCCCACAACATGGCCCTTTTTGTCTCTGCTCCGCATCACATATTTGTAGATTACCAACCCCTCAAGCCCAACAGGACCCCTGGCATGTATCTTCCCCGTGCTGATACCTACCTCTGTGCCGAACCCGTATCTAAAACCGTCCGCGAAGCGCGTGCTGGCGTTGACAAATGTCCCAGCGGAATCAACACCACGACAGAACTTGGATCCGTCCGCTTCTGATTCAGTGACTATCGTATCGGTGTGGTGTGAGGAGTGGGTATTGATATGACGTATCGCCGCGTCGAGCGAGTCGATGGTTTTGACGGAGAGCCTCATGTCGAGGTGCTCAGTACGGTAGGATCGCTCATCTGAGCTGACGATGCTGTTCGGCGTGCGAGCAACGGATTGAGGAATTGCGGAAAAGGTTTCTTCGTCACAGACAAGTTGTACGCCAGCATTCAACAGAGCACATGCGACTTCTATCCAGACAGTGTGCAATAAACTCCTGTGGACCAGCAAAGTCTCTACGGCGTTGCACGCAGAAGGGTAATCAATCTACATGCATCGCTTCCGCGTTAGCATCTATCTCAGGGAACGGCAGATTGCGCCGACCTTGGAGTCCACCACAACACGCACGGCCTTTTTCGGATCGGCATCTTGATGCAGATAAACATGGCAGAGGCCGTCTGCGTGTCCCATGACGGGAATTCTCGTATGGTTTTGAATGTTTCTGACCAGTTCATTACTGCCTCTTGGGATAACTAGATCAATGAACTGATCGAGCGCCAGCAATGCAGAGACTTCTGCTCTGGTTTGGACCATCTGGATGTAGGTTGCGGGCAGTGACGACTGCTTCAAGCCTTCTGAGATGGCCTTGGCGAGTTCCACTGTGGTTCTGGTGGACTCTTTACCCCCTTTGAGAATGGCGGCATTCCCTGTTCGGGGAATTCGACATACACTACGGAAGAACTTGAGGCGACTGCTCACCAGATTTGATTGCCAAGGCAGCTATATTCACGACGACTTCTGGACGAGCTTCGAATATGACCAAAAGAACACCGATTGGACATGAAACCCGATAAAGTTCTAGATTGTCATCGAGTTCGGAAGCATAAGAGACGATCCCGGTGGGATCTGGAAGCTTGGCAACATCGGTGACACCGTTGACCATCTGTTCCCATTTGCCGGGTTTGCCAAGGTCCAGGCGGTTAAGCAAGGATTTTGACATTCGGCCGGCGTCCACATCTCGCTGAGCGTCCATGATGTCTTCTCGATTAGCACTGAGAACAGAATTTCTGTTCTTGTCGAGCTCATCTGCGATGATTTTCAGAGCGGTTTCGCGAATGCTAGAGGGAAGTAATTGCGAAGCCTCGAAGGCTACCTTGGCGTTTCGGGCTAGGGCTTCCACATAACTTTCAGAGTCGGAGATGGATGCCATGGGGGGCTGTCGAACGAGGCTGGTGTTCGCCGAGGATATGGTAGTACGTCCGAGACAAGGAGTTAATTATCCCGATATGCTGTGTTCAAGTTATGCCAATGGCTCGGCGAGTGATTCGGCTCAAACTTGACCCAGGTGCCAACTCGAACGCTACTTTGACCGTGCTACTTGAACAGTAGCCAGATCTTGCGTTCACGGCGGCTTGAGAGACCCGCTGATCATGCGGATCCCTCAGCCTATGCTTCGCACTTGCCCAGTTCCGGGCCCCCGGGTGCTGAATCTGCACATCCTTTTGTCGTCACTGGACCAGGCCCTGACGGCGTTTCAGGACAACCGTGATGCATCTCAGGCGATGTGGCTCGCCAGTGGTCCATCCCAGCAAGGATGGAATGGAAACCGTCCCACTTTCGTATTGTTCGTGTCCGCGTTCCTCGCCATGAAAGGCCGGAAATCATGTACGGTACTTTTGTTCCCGCCGTTTATCCTGATCTTCAACTTGAAGTTGCTAGCAAATGCGTGGGCTTGTACGACGTTCTTATTGTGATATTCTAATCATTTGGTGATACAACTTTTGTTGTAGCTTTGAGGCCCTCAAGGGCCATGTTTGGACAACTTTCCTGATTCTTTGAACCCCGCAGCCCTTCCTCAACGGTTTGTGCCTTGTCAAATGAAAAAACTACCGATGCTCCTCCCAGACCCACACACTCGTGCCGCAATCCGTGCTGCGTAAATTGGGCAGAGAGTATCAACTATCCTTTTGGCAGCAGTAAGCGTGTGCCTGCGCATCCCAATTCTATATTCACTAATCCATCCATAGATTATTCCAACGACGGCCCAAGAATGTTTCATCTTTCCAGTTTGATAGAAGGTTTATGAAGCGACCCCCTCACAGGTAACGTGTAGGTATTGTGGTGCCTAGTCAATTCCATGTACTCAAGCGAAACTTGACCAATAGCATCCTTAACTGACCTCGCGACGAATGCAACAGCGCATAACATGACAATAGTCACATTTTCTGATTCGCTCATCCCCCACCTTGGTTCTCAAGTAGGTCGCCTATCGCGTTCATACAGTAACCACCCAAGTGCGATTTAGAAAGTCCCCTGGGAAATCATCGCACTCATTTATCCCACCCATTGTATAAAACACGACATTCCGTGGTATCCGGGGCTTCACTCGCAAGCCGTGCACAGAAGGCACCGTCTCGGTTATACCAACCCCATACCTGTCGGCGATGATAAATTCTATTGTGCTGCTCAGTCTAATACTCTGGGTGTAGGTCCTCACGCTCGCTCGGGAATCCATCTTTGGCAACAACTACACGGGGCTGAGCCGCCGTTATTGGAGGGGAGGTGCCCTCCCTGGGCAATGAAATCATGGCCGGCCAAGCGGGTATTTACTATGGGTCCGCTACGACCCAATCCACGTATTTCTTCCCGACTGCCACCGTGGAAGCATGGAAGGTATCCATCGCGATTGCCACTTCGCACGTCTTGTGATGTCGGTAAATTTGGCGAGGACAGGAAACTTGACCACAAGCAAAGCACTCGTCCTGAGACTTATCCTGGCGGTCGCCTGCGTGTGGTAACGGAGCATCATTCATTATTTTGTTTTTTTTCTAGTTTTCTCATTGGCGGGGCCCGTGGAATCGGTCTTACATTACAGACGAACTTGAACCGCGTCCATGACTTGACGGCTGGTAACCACTCGTTAGTTGTTGTTGCAACATTATTGGTCTTTCTGTTCCCCTTCCATCATTTTCATGTATAACCGTGTACTCCGTGTTGGAGAGGCCCTGTCAGGATATAGAATTGAGATACGGAGAGCGACTTTTCACGCCAATAAATGTAAATCTAACACCAGCTGTAATTCTGCATCGTTGGTCAAGTTTTCTGGTGAGTTTTATTCTTACGAAACCAAAACCCACTTCAACGGTGATTCAAACCACAGATCGATTTTACATTTAAGAGTGAATATAAATAATATCACTAAAGCAGATATCTTGGATATTTTGTGCCGAGCACGGAAGCCCTGACCGTGACGTTTCGGGCGAGTGCTTCCACATAACTTTCGGAGAGGGATATGGATGCCATGGAAGGCTGTGGAGCGAGGCTGATGTTCTCCGGAGATATGGTAGTACGTCCGAGACTGTGAGTGAGTGGGAGTTGGGTTGTCCCGACTCGGGTGTGCTGGATTGATAAAGCGGCGACTCCGAGTCATGCCAACTAGCCGCGTGACCCTTACTGCCGGTGTACTACTTGAACAGTGGCCAGATTTTACGTTCACGGCGGCTTGAGAGACACCCGCTGATCATGCGGATCCCTCAGGTGCTTCGCGCTTGTCAACTTCCGGGTGTTGATCCTTTTGTCGTCACCAGTCCTCAGGCTCGTGCTTCCGGACCATGACGGCGGATGTTTCCTTTCGGGGTAATTGCATGTGCACCATATCAAGCAGCCATATGAGTTTTGGCGCCGATAATAGACCCTTTCCCCGTGCATAGATCTTCCCCGACCACTTCCATATGCAACCTTACAACAATTAATAGCAACTGACCCACACAATAACTTGGTAGGTCCGACGGACCCTGGTTCATCCGCCGCTGCAGCATGTAGCTATAAAGGCCCTGGCACGTAATGACAGCCGTCCCACTCTTGTAACTTATTGGCATTCGCTTGCCTCGCCATGGACTTGAAGTCATGTGCGATACTTTTGTTCCCAGCGTTTGCCCTCACTTTGCTAGCAAATGCACAGTCTGGTGTACCTCCTAGTACCTGGCCGCAGGATTACCCTGGAATGCCCAGTGGTGATTATAGCCCGGAGTGGCAGGCCTGTGCGTGCAAATATACATCTGCGACACCTCCTTGTCCGAGTTGGACTCACTCATTGAATATTTGTTTCCGCGCGTAGACTTCCAAGTGACCAATAGTCTTCCCAACGTTACATGGCCCCTTGCCCGTAACTGGGCGGGGAACATTCCTGTCCAGAGAGAGGGTCACCCAAATGATACTCTCTTCTTTTGGGGATTCGAGTCATCGAACGGCTCATTCACAGCTACCAGTGACGAGCCGTGGGGTATCTGGCTGAACGGAGGGCGAGTTTGTGCACTCGCAGATTTCTTTGGCTAATCCATTGCGATTTGACAGTCCTGGTTCTTCTAGCCTCGTCGGGCTCTTCTTTGAGGTCTGTCCTTTAGTTTGGCGTATCAATTCGCGTCGCTGACTTCACATTTGACACAGAATGGCCCTATTCATGTCTCGAACGATTATTCACTGTTCGAGAACGAATATGCTTGGACCACCGTGGCCGATTACGTGTGGATCGACCAGCCAGTGTACGTCGCTGTTTCATCTTCGAGATCGCGGGTTTAACAGATGTGTCGCAGTGGGGTTGGATTCAGTACTGCCGACTCAAATGGCTATGGTGAGTGCCGTAGACGTACCATGACCTGAATTGACGTTGACTTTCCGCCAAGTATATGACGAGGACCAAATGGCCACTGATTTCGTAAGATTTAGTGGTTTTCTCCGTGGTCAAGTACTCATGCATGACCCAGATGGGCTTTCTGGGGAACCTTGTCAAAGTGTTTCCTAACCTCGCAACCCGTCCCTTGCACCTCACGGGTGAGAGCTATGCCGGAATGTACATAGTGAGTACAACCCCATCTTGAGAAGGTTTGTACCCGTAACATCTCCTCAGCCTTACATCACCAAAGCGTACTTTGAAATGGATAACCCTCCAGTCAACCTTTCTAGAATTGCCATTGGCGATGGGTCCATTGCGTCTGTGGAGGTCTTCGAGCTTTTACCGGTGGTCAGCGTTTTAGAAACCTATCCACAAATCATCGGATACGATACCGACGTCTTGGAGTACTTCCGCAAACAGTGCGTGATAACATTCGCAATGATGTTAAAAGTATCGATCCGTCTTTAGGACTTCTCTCTGCGGTTACGACCTCACCCTCCAATATCCTCAACCCGAGCCTTTCCCAACCCTGACATACATCCCTGGAAATGACCCCGTCTCTGCTGCATCTTCAGGGAAATACAGAGCGAAGTTTACGAAGAACGAATTCATGCTAGAGGCTCAAGACCGATTCGCCGCCAAACTCACCAAGCGAGATGCCACCCTTTCGAAACATGAGAGGATCCGTGCACGCGAAGCATGGAAGCGCAACCTCGCCGGTCGCCAGAATGGAACTATTGACTCTTGGTACGGCTGTGACCTGTACGACGAAATGCTCGACTACGCCGTCAACTTCACATTCCCATGGTGTATGATGTTCTTATTACGATATTCCAATCATTTGCCGACACAGTTTTTGTTATAGCTTTGAGCCAGAGTTCAGGGGGCACGTTCGACTACTATAACATTCCTGATGCTTTGAACCCGGAAGCGCCCATGGATGCTTCTGTCTTCCTCAACGGTTTGTCCCTAGTCACGTGTCAAATAACATACTTACCGATGCTCCTCTCAGACCCACAAACTCGTGTCGCAATCCATGCTCCAACGAGTGTAAATTGGACCGAGAGTATTTACTATCCTTTCGGCAATAGTAAGCATGTGCCCGCCCATCCCAATTCTGTATTCATCCATCCATCCATAGGTTATTACAACTACGACCCAAGTATGTTTCATCCCTTCTTTCTAGTCTGATAAAACGTTTATGAAGCAACCCCTCTTCAGGTGACGTGTAGGTGTTGTGGTGCCTAGTCCATTCTGTGTGCTCAAGAGAGATTAGGCCAATGACATTCTTGACTGACCTTGCGACGAATGCAACAGCGCATAACATGACAATAATCATATTCTCTGGAAACGACGATTCGCTCATCCCCCACCTTGGTTCTCAGGGTAGGTCGCCTATCGCATTCATGCAAGTTGTGACGTGCTTATTCAATGCGTTTTTACAGTAACCATCCAGGTGCGATCTCAAAAGTATTCCGAGAAATTATGGCACTCATTCATCTCATTTTATAGAATACGACATTTGGTGGTATCCAGGGCTTCACTCGCAAGCCAGAGACGCCATGGTACAACGATGCTGGCGAATTCGCGGGTATTGTCCATCAAGAACGTGGCTGGACATACGCTCTTGCTGAACACGGCGGGCACCTTCTGGGTTATACCAACCCCATCTCTGTCAGCGATGTTCATTTCCATTGTCTTGCACAGTCTAATACCCTAGGTGTAGGCCCTCACGCTCGTTCGGGAATTCATCTTTGGCAACAACCAAACTGGGCTCGTCACCGAAACTCACTCCGGATCGGTCGCTGTCATTGGAGGAGAGGTATCCTCCCTGGGCAACGAAATCATGACCGGCCAAGCGGGTATTTACTATGGATCCGCTACGACCCAATCCACGTATTTCTTCCCGACTGCCACCGTGGAAGCATGGAACGAATTCGTCGCGACTGCTACTTCGCACGTCTTGTGATGTCGGTAAATTATTGCAAGCTCGTCCCAGGACTTATCCTGGCGATCGCCTAGATGTCATCACTTTTCCTTTTTTTGTCTGGTTTTCTCATTCAATGGTGGGTCTCATGGAATCGGACTTGTATTACAGATGGCACTTTCAATCACACCCATGTTTGCATGACTTAACAGCAGCCCATCTTTATTGTTATTGCGGTAACCACTCTGTTGTTGCAATATTGGTCTGTGTTACTGTAGCCCCCTCCATCATTTCCATGTACAATCATGCACTCCATGCTGGAGAAGCCGCTGTCGGGATATAGAATTGAGAAATAGAGACCGACAACTTTACTGTTGGAATTTTTACTCCAATAAATGTAAATGTACCACGGTGGTATAAACCAACTCTGCATCTTGTTGGACTTGGTGAGGAATTCTATCAATTCTTACCAACAAATACCCGACCTCAGGCCCAGGCCTCAATCTTGATTCAGTCCCCAAATAGATTTTACATTTAGCAGGAGTGGATAACAAAGCAGAAGTCCTGGATATTAAACCGTGCTGAGCTCCATTGCGAATGCCACAGCCAACTTTGAGAACTCCAACATGTGATCAAATGAAAATTCAGGCGAGATATCAATGCGACTGGAAAGAATCAGCAACAGGTCTTCAAAATATACAAGAACTTACTCTCTGCTTGAGTGGATATTGTTATGATTCGCATTTTCGAACGCAGACTCTGTAGTATGATGAGTAAGATGAAATATCCAAGTCAAAACGAAATTACCAATGGTAAAGATGGAAGGATATCCAACCTTGCTCCAAGACGCACTAGAATATTTAAATTAGCATGAGACAGGGAAGCGCAACAAGGTACATACTGGTCCGAACATGCATAGCCACACTTGGTCTCGACATAAGGGATAGATAGATACGCATCAACAAGTTGCTTATTATGCTGAGTCAGGCTAGGACTACGTCAGCCTTTTATATAAAGAGAAAGGCCAAGGTGAAATTACCTGTCATCTACATAGTCTACGATCACGCCGACTTGCTCCTTGGTGCCCCGCTTGACCCAAGCAGTCATGTCATACTAATAACAGTGAGGAAAGCGTTACACAATATTTGCGACCATACCTGACTCATAGCATAGACCTCCAGATCCTGAGCTGCATAAGCCTGAGCTACTGCCTGTGATCCGAGCAATCCACCCTCCTGTAGAGCAAATAAGCCACCGATTAGCAACCTCCCAAAAAACTCACTTCAGCGGAGTACCAGTGAAATTCGACTGGTCTTTCCGGAACGAAACCGGATGCCAGAAGTGAACGATAAGATTCAAGGATGGTAACCGTGCCAGAGCCGTCGTCGTCAGCACCTGAATAACATTGACAACAACATCTACCAATGCCTAATCAGCACAGACCTGGGGCAGGCTCGAAAGGCCAGAAAGCGGTACTGTTATCATATGAATAAGCATCGTTATATCACGTAGCTAAGCCACTTGCCTGTCTTGATGAGCAGCGAGGATTACAACTCTATCATCTGTCTCAGATGAACCATTGATTCTAGCAATCTGCAACAAAAGAAAGATCAGTCGCAGTTATGTAGACAGCATAACACACGCCCTACAATGGTATTCTGACCCCATTCGTGTTCAAATTCCTTTATGGTTATGTAAGGCAGCATCGAGGGGGACGCGTTCTCATTTGTAATCTGAAAGGGTTCGGCCAACGACACGCCAGTGTAATAAACATGGATCATACCTGGTTTACTTTCGACAATAACCATAGCTGAC
>JBBPSA010000408.1:0-10327 GCA_038093355.1 Boletus calvinii | reverse complement strand
GGTCCCCCTAGACGGTGGACTCATGGAGTGCATCGAAAACGTGTAGCCCACCACTGGGCCAAGGAAAATACGAGGAGGGGGCAGGGCGACAAAAATCCGCATCAAGAACGCCGTCCATTCCTTTGGCGTAAGCAAGGTATTTCGTTCGGACAAGCCCTATCAATCAAATACATATTTATCAGTCTGGTCAACAGCAGTCAACAGAAGGCCGCTTTTCACGCCCATGAGGAACGGTGCGGTGGGCATGCCTAGAGATTTAACTATTGAGAGGTAAATTAACTTAATTGTCCGACAGCGGCCAAGATGATGGGTAATCTTCGAACCCAACCCAACGGTAACTATAGCATCTCGAGGGGATTGATAGTTCGTAGCGAGTATGTAGGCTGTGCGGACCAGCCTTGTGTGATTCGCACTGGCTTTGGCCTAGACCCTGACCTCTGTCAGACGTTACAAATCCATCAGCTGTCATGAGAGCGAACGAATACCTTCTGGGTGAAAAAACTCACCAAGTCAGATATCTGTATCCTTTCTCGTTGTTAATTGTGATGGAGCACTATATTTGTCTTGCTGGCTCTCATCGCATCTACCAATACTACATCGCATGGCGTCGTAATTGTACGACATCGTTCCTTGGGATTGTTCCTGGCGCTCTCGGTGATTCACCTACCAGCTCAGGGAGCCTATAATGTACTAAAAAGGTCAGAGTCTCCAAGACAGTCCCCTCATTCTGATTATTTGATCGAGAAGGTGACCGTTGACTTGAAACCGAGATAAGGTGAAATGACCACATGTCCGCCCATACAATCGATACAACCGAATGTTCGGCTAAAGACAAGCCCGTGACGCAATATATTCGCCTGGAGTAATCCTACTCAACGGCGATAATACCCTCTCTCAGGAGTCTCAGGTGTCAGTGCTGTCATTGAGCCACAGAATCGGTACGATCGCTCACTTCCGCGCCACTTACGAGATGAAACTGCAGCATGCTTGCCTGGAACCATCGATTCATGATGCTTCACGGCGAGGGTGTGGAAGGTGTCTTACATACGCAACGAACGTTGACGCACAGACCACATCCAGACAAGAGCTTGCCGTTGAAAAAAAAATTTAAAAAAAATTCAGGCTAATTCAACCTGCCGCATCCATACTCAATAACCTTGTAACTTTTTTTTTTTGCAAGCAAGGGACGTACATAATTGCTGGGGAATATCCCTTTCGTTCCGTCATTTAAATACCCTAAAATTGTAATCGGTCAATCATCATTTAAATGAAGGGCAAGTTTTCTCACCTTCCCACCACCCGTCGGCGCGGTTTTGACCGCCATATGGGCCAGAAGAAAGCTCGAGCATATCTCCTTCTTTGATGCTAAGCTCGTCAGGGCCTTGGGCTTCATAATCGTATATCACGCGCACTGGTACACAATCCCGCTCATCAATTAGTCGGAGCTACAGCGGAAAGATGCCCACCAAATTGCCCAGAAGCCCGTGGTCGCTCAGAGCTCCCAGAGAGCTCGAGTGATTTTACGTCTGCGGTCTCAAGATAGGAAGCTGGGACGAGCCCTTTCCCACCGTGATTGTCAGTCACCTTGACCCAGCCGGAACCATCATCTTCCTCTGCCACATGAACGATTGTTCCTTCTATGGAAGACAACAAGAGCCGTGTATTCATAAGATGGCGTGTGCCGATGAAAAAATTTACTTGCCGGAAACACTCAGTTCAAACGGCGAGGATGCTGAGAAATCAAAGGAGACACGGGCTGATGGATAACCATGCGGTGCGTCGACCTGCACGGACGAGGACGGCGCTGAGGAGTGGGAACTGGGTCTTCCGGAAGAAGCCACTCGAGGGTATTCGTTGCTTTTTTCCTTCCGGGATATCGTCGATGAGGTCCTAGAGGGCGATTCCGCGACCTTGTGATCGCCACGAACCCCGGTACATTCCGCGGGTACCTTTCAAACATTCACACAGAGGTGAATATCGAGGTACAGTTTTCCCTACCTTCAGTTCGCACTTGGCGTGGACTGAAAGCCCACACGCCCTGCACGTTTTCCCGAGTTTGTTCAGTCCCCACATCGAGGCCTGTGCTTCATAAATATTCTGGATGCTGCAGGCTACTGAACGACTTCACACCTTGCAGTAGCCACACGTAGTGGGAATGGAGAATGACGAACTCTTGAAGTCATGCGGACTGGAACCACCTTCGTCATCTGAGAAAAAATCCCTCCGTCAGACTGGGGCACTCAAAACATTACTCCAACTGACCACCAAGTGCTGCCGCGATGCTGTCTATCTCTGTGCGGAGGACGAGCACTGATGTCGCTGAAAACGTCACTTGATGCTGGGTGTCCAGATAACCCTGCAGAAAATATGTTCGCTATGAATATGTACCACGGAAAATAGAGGCCAATACATTCACGGCATCGTCGATGTTCCCAAGCGATTTGTCTGCGGAATATGAGGCAACCAAATTGGAATACTTTTCTACCTCATCACCTGCCACAGTGTGAGTCAGGTTTCGTGTCACCGGGATTCCCTCTCACGTTTCGCGGTGAGGTCTGATTCCAGCTCCTGCAGCTTCCTCCGTGAACGAGCAAGCTTGTTCTGGAGAAACACCTTCGGGGAAGATTCAAGACAGATTTCATCCTGGAGAATGTCAAAACACCAATACAGCCGATGGGATGCGATAAGGATAACCCACAGTGTCGTAGTGACTCGTGCAGGGCTCAAAGCTCCAGTCACCAGGTAAAGTAAATGGTCTAATGTTAAGATCAACAAAAAGTTTCTGGTCCTTGTGAGGTAGGATGCCACCGAGTGCAGCTGTCACAGAAGCAAGGCGGTCCCTCAGCATTTCCTGATGTGATACCTGTATCGTTTGCGCTTGAAGCAGAACGTTTGTGCAATTCTCCACGAGCCGGGTCTGCAGCTCCTCTGGAAATGTTGTCCCTAAGTGAGTTTTAAAGTTGAAAAGCATATAGCTCACGGAAACCCTGGATGATGGATGATGGATTTACCGATCAGAAACTGAAAGCTCAAGATAACATCACGCACATCCTCGAGATTAGGCAAATCCTCAGTATAAAACCTATCTTTGACTCTATTAGCAACCGCGATGGAAACAAGGTACACGCTACAGATGGTCAGTCCGCGATCTTTACGTATGAATAAATAAGCTTACTTCTTGCTAGTATGCATGTCATCTCGGTGTTGTTCATACTGCCGCGCCGCACGATCAGCGTGCCGATCTTGTTGAGCCTGACCCTGCATGTAGTTTCACCACAATCACATTAAGCAACATTACCGATCAAAATACCTGCTTCTGGCGGTATACATCGACCTCGGCACAGTCACTGTCGTACTGAGAGGAAGTCAATATTGTTGAGGCTCCGCCAAGAAATGGACCTTCCTTTTGCTTATTCTACGACAGTAGATTAACTCATAACCACTGGGAAGAAACCTCTGGGAACACGAACTTTCAGCCGATCCTGATAAATGCGTTCGCGTTCTGACAGCAATTTTTGGTAAAATTGTGATTGCTGTGAGACGTGTGAGCTTAGTGGCATGCAGTAAGCAACTCGAACCTTTTTCTTCAAGCTTTCATTTCGGCGCTCTAGGGCTTTCAGGGGTTCTGTGACTTGCGCTGTGATCGTGTCGGCTAGCTGGACATGGTCCTGGGCAACATTTGACATCGATGTAATGATTTGAGCATAGGCGTTAACAAATGTGCTAAACCAAAGCTAATCTATGAGAAAATAACGGATATAAGAAGGTGCACCCACTTTTGTTGGACGGTGCTGTCAGAACAGGGTTTCGTGGGACTATCCCCTGCAACAAGCGATGCGGCAGTCTTGTTTTTCCTTTCCGTGGCCTTCTTCACGAGAAGCTGAAGCTTTGACGCATATTCACGTTCCAGCGCTGCTCGATCACGGTAAATGTCGTGAATCTGAACAAAGACGCACTAAACATCCCACAGCAAACACCCGTGAACGAACTACATACATCATTAATCAGCCCAAGATGGGCGTCAAAAAGACCAGCGATACGATCCACTTGGTCCTGCCAGCGAAGTGTTTAACTTCCGAGGCGCAATAGCGGAGGAATACGTTTTACTGGGAGGTTTTGACCGTAGCTCTCGACCTGTTGCATTCCGAATTACTTTGACAAGTCAGTGCTTCGTACGTGAGCAGAGAAGTTCTGAATGTGGTGGTGACAACTTGGTGACAACTGCGGGCTCCACAACCGGCGTGACGTATCCGCGATGCGATGGTGCTATCACGTGTAGGGCAAAACTTGCTTCGACCTGTGCCACTTGCCTCATGTACAACGCCAGCCACAAGTATATTTGCCAGCGATTGCTCCGTCACATCCGGAATTCGGGCGCTGCTTCAAGTGCGATTTTGTAGCATCTCACTCGCTGTCTCCGTAGGGGCAATACTGACGTTACTGTTCGCTGGTTCTATGTACTAAAGCAGGCGAGTACCACCGTGATGTCCACACTAATTCGAGGAGTACTGAAAAGGTCGCACGTGAAGCTGAGAGAGGCATAGTAGGGCGGTGATCATAAAGCGATTACACGAATTTCCTTGAGGCCCAGGCCATGGCGTTCAAAAGTAGTTAAAGCCACTCCTGCGTCGAACCTCGCGACGGGGCGATGAAATAATTCGAGAAGGAAACTTTAATTATTGCGGGGACTTACGTGCTTTACCTGGCGACAAAGAAAATGCGTTCACGGCGCGGAGTGAAGGAGGCTGTTAGGACGGCCACGAAAAACATGTCCGCCGCTCAACGCGCGCAGGTCCGCATTTCCCGGCTGGAACACACTGAAGGCTGACCCTGCTCATACTTCATGAAAAAAATGGTGCTACTGTGGCATTTGGGACACTCGATGCGTGTTGGCGAGAGCTGTCATAGGGCTAACACCGCGGTGTTGAGCTGTGTGGCGGGTACGGTCCGCGCATACGAGTCTGGTCAAGCTGGCAGACCTTACTAGGGCGACCACATGTCTCGGATGTAAACTCGGGTAGGCAAGCAGACAGAGCAGCGATGACGGCCGAGAATTAAGAATATCTTTTGTTCAATCCGAATTAGATCCGAACTATTATGTCGTTACTCCAGCTGGCCAACACGAGGCCCGCCGACCGACTCGAACATGGCACAACCAGCCCGTCATCAGTTAGGCACAGTTTCGAGGTGGTGACGAGGTATAGCAACGGCAATCAATTGGCGAGATGCGGGCTTGGACATGTGCGAGTACTGCGGCGATGTTCTAACCGGCTAGTTACAGGAGGAGGCCAAGCACGGGTGGGAGATTAGTAAGTCCATTGAGTCTTCCGACCAGATTTGTGCACTGCAATGACGGATGAAGAGCAGGCAAGACTATTACTCTTTGGGCGACGGTCGTCCTCTTCTCGCGAGCAGGCGGACCGTGGCGGCTGTCAGGTTCGTTCGCAACCGTGTTCCGCGCGAATTCCTCATGTAGCCCTGCCCTGGCTCTCGTGTTGTGGTGATTCCGTCACCGTGAGATTCCGTACTACCGTCCTCCCGCCCCGGAATCAGTAAGTAATCATGCTATGTGGGTACTCATGATCCCCTTCCGGGTCGATCTCCCGTTTCAGCACAGCAATGCGTTATCCCATCATAGGTGAGGTAAAGCTTGTCTCTAGGTATAAAAGGCACCTGAAAACGATGCATGCATGATTGAGCTTGCCAGCCCTCCAGCTCGACTTCCAGCATCCCAGTTGCTCTTAGTCCCTTGCATTTCCCTCCCCTCACAATGCACCAGTTTTCCGTCATCTTCACCTTGTTGAGCATCATCTTTCTCTCGGTACTGGCAGCGCCATTGCCGTTGGATCAGTCACTCGACAAACGATATTCTAATTCTGGGAGAGTACGTCAACATTTTGACCCTCTTCGATATGTCGATGCTGACCATTAGCCATCCAGGGAACATGGTTCTACGACAGCACCAACGAAAGTGCATGTAGTGACTGGAACACTGACAGCGAATTAATTGTCGCCGCGTCACTCCAGATATTGGGCTCACAAGTTTTTTGTGGCCAAGTAAGTGTCCTTTCACGTTCGATACCAACCTCTCATGTTGTTCCCTAGACGGTCTGGATCACAGTGAACGGGCAAACACAACCCGCCACGGTGGCTGATGGATGTCAGGGTTGTGCGCCAGGTGATCTCGGTATGCCTACGCGCTAAATTTTTGCCCGATTCGGTTCTCATCACTGTTCAACAAGATATGTCCATCGGTCTGTTCCAGAAATTTGCCGCTCTGAGCGTCGGAGTGCTGGATATCGCCTGGTCCTGCTGAGTGCATCACTTCCCACGCGTGGCCTTCCTCTCGGGATCCTGCGGGTCTCGTAAACGATTCATGAATAGATGGTTCGTGAAGCACGTCGCCAGGACGTGTTTGCGAATCGAAGCGTTTTGGTGTGTATTATTCGGGCTACTATATTTGTTACGCTTTTTTCAAAGGGATAGGCTCAGGCAAGCCTCTACTGTAGCCCTGATGCGAATAACGATTAATTAGAGGGAAATAGAACCATTGTCGTGTATCCTAGACACCTTTCTTACGACCACAGTTTGTTTGTCACCTTTCTCTTCCAATTCAAGTCAGTTTGGATTGACAAACAATGCGTCGACAATATCAGATCGCTTCGCTTATTCGGACGCCACGGACATGCGACCAGATATTGATGGAAGTAACTCGACTCGGAACTACATAGGTCTGCATTGTCACACTGATTATTGTAGTGCCTCTTTATGTCCGACACTTCTGTTCCGAGTCGCGACGCGTGGGCCAGAAAGACAGCGGTATTTGTTCCCGAATTGGATTACACTTGAATCCTCCTTCCAGCTTCTAACCTGAAAAGTGCAAGACAAGTCACGCGCGTACCACAAAGGGATTACCATTCGGCGCAATCACTGATAATCAAAGAACAGCGCTCGTCGGGTGGGGTGCATGTTCCTCATATTCGAGCGTTTTCTCCATGCGGTTAGCTCCGAGATGGGGTTGGAACCAATCCTTCGCTGATCAAATGCGGAATGGTCCGATGGAGATCACGGTGATTATCTCGCAAACACGGGGTCGAGGAACTCCCAGAGGCCGCAGAACGCACAAGTTGCACAAACAATCATGGCATCGACGCATCGTTTTGCCTCGCACCATCCCCCTGCCCCGCTCTACCTTCCTCGCTCGAGGGCACTCTCGTCATTCATAGAGCAAATAAGGCATGCGCCGCCATCGGATAGTGGCGTGCTCACTCTATATGAACGTCATCAATTATTCGAAGCGAGTGACTCATCGCCTCGGTCTCTGTGGCACCACATAGGAAAATTTTATATCTGCTTTCTACGACCGACCTGTTCATTTGCGTGAGGTGGGCCTAGAATTTCCGTCTTCAAGTATGGTCTAGGCGTGTCTTGGCTCTTCTGCTCCCCGCGGGCCTGGTGGGCCTGGATGTGATCATTGTGCCACAGGAGAGAGATGGATGGCTTGGGAGGGAACCTCTGCACCACTTATCTCGGATCTGGTTTATCTCCTCTCCTCTGGTTTGTATCCTTGCTTTCTAAAACAGATCAGGGGAATCCATCCCTCTCCAAGTCGGTGCACCTTCCCAGGGGGTGCGTTGTGGCTACATCTTTTCCGCTACCGGGTTCCAGCCGCTCCATGTCGTGTTGTCCCCCTGTTGATCAACGCACGAGGGGCTACGCTTGGAACCTTTTTGCCTCGAATCTCCAGTAGGGTGTGCCGTGCGCTCTATCTAGGAACCGGCAACGCACTACCATCTGTCGCGCCTGATCCGAGGGCTTCGCGCCCCGATTTCTCAGGTGACGTTGACGAAGTCCATCAAGGTTCCTTGCAGGCTCTGAGTTCGGTCATTTGCAAGATGTGGTTGCTCCCTGGACTTTGTACTGTCCGATATACATGGACGAGGCACGTTATAATTTTCTTTGTCGACTGTGAGGTCTGCCTAAATGGACGGCGACTTACTGTCATGGCATGTTCATTACCGGTCACCTGTCAGTGCTGGTGCAGATTGGAACCTGGTTTCGATACCCACCCCTTCCCGAAGGCACATTTCGAAGTGATCTCAAAAGTGCGTTCCATCTGCAGCAAGGGGTCGGAATATTAGTCAAGTCTTTGGGAAGCAGCTCGAGCTCGAGCTTCTTGTTGCACGCCCAGCTTTGCTACCAAGCGCTTCTGGGATAGAGTCTCCAATTCATTGAGCGTCAAACTCCCACGATTCACCAAGCAACTACACTCCAAGCTTCGTGTGACAGCATCAACAACAGTGTACGCACCCTCTGGGTGATCCACTGGTCTTCAAGTGATGCTCAAGAGTCTTTGAACATCGGATCCCATGTATTATTACAATCAAAATGCAGGGTCATGTACAAGTGAGTATGTCGTAGCAGTAGCGAAACGCAAATGCAGCCTTGTCCTAGTTGCGAATGAACCCACCGAAGTCGTAAATGTCGTACAGAGGAAAAATCAATGAGAATGGTGCCAACGGATCATGCACAAGAAAGAAAGATCAGTTTACATCAAACGAATATTAGTGTGCTTGGTGACCATAAATCATCCAAAAGTCCAAAACAAAGTGTCAAGATCAAAGCTCGCTCATGAAAAAGCGAAGTAGACAACAGCCAATGCAACGCCGAGAGATGTGCTTAAGCTTGGAACATGATGTTTCTGCCAGGCAGCGCTTGACTGGGTTGACGACGGAGTAGTCGAGGCCGTCACGACAACGGTAGTTGTATGGGAAGCCGTTGACTGACTCGCTGGTGTCGTGGCGGTCGTTGGGGACCCGGGTGCGGGCGCCGGGGAAGAGCCACCAGAAGTACCACCCAGATTTCCTGGAGGTGGGGTGGAAGTGGGTGGGGATGCGGGTGGGGATGCGGATGGGGACGTCGAACCTGGCGAACTCGACGGGACAGTAGGTGGAGCTACCGAGGTCGATGACGACGCATCGTTCATAATCGTGAACTCGGGACTTGCATTACCAGAATCGCCGAACACTGTGCCGAGTGTTGAGCATGGCGTATCACGAAGCACCGAGACTGCGACTTACAGACAACGATGTAGTCTGTCCGGGTGGGGACATTAGGTACCGTGATCTGAGCTTGTCCGACAGAATAGTTGAGGTTGGTAGCAAGGGGGGAATCTTGATAAAATGTCAGCACAAGCCGGGGTGTTCCGGGTACATGCAACGCTGGCGGAGCAACGTGCACGTACGGGCGGCCATTGTGAATAGGACGCTTACCCAGCATGAGGTTTTCGCTGTTGTTGTACAAATAACCAAGAACCAACATCCCGATCGGGTTGGTCTGGTTCACCGGCAAGCCAGTGGTCATCCTGCAGAGAATGAGTATGGACCCTCTCGCTTGGAACTGAAGTAGCGTACCAGGTCACCGTTTGCGTCTGCCCAACATGCCAGACGGTGTTCGCTGTTGGACTGGTGATGGGGGGGTCAACGACATCCCTCGACAGCAGGGGCAAGGCCGAAACATAAGAAAGTAAAGACGTTAGGAGGAGAACGTATCGGGTGAACATGAGCATCTCCCTTGACCGCCCAGAGAGAGAGGAAACCCTTGTGAAGAGCTTCACCGGAGAAGGAAGTTGGTGAGCCGTGCCGTTATAATGGTACAGCCGTGTGAATGTAGGGCTGTATCCGGCGAACGTGCCTGGTGGACATTGTAATGATCCATGATCATATGTGGGATCCTCGGCGTACGAGCCAGCCGGCCAAATGTCAGCTGAGTCCTTAGTGCAGGCATTCATACTTGTCCCGTGCACAGACATACGTCAATCACCGGCGATTCCATCAAGAAGCCCTGCAAAAATAGTCTGGAACCAGGTCGATCGTCTCTCTGTCCAGGCTAGGCTCAGCGCTACCCACGTTCGTCAAAAACGGAGCTGCACTACGGCGGCACCGAGGCCCGTCGTGCTCCTTGGACTTTCAGCTCTCGCAGAGCGAGCTGGCCTCATCTCCTCGACCGAGCACTTCCATGGGTATCGATGCCCGTCTTGATCACTGATAACGGAAATGACTGCCGCATGGGATGCTTCAGCCCCCCTCCCTCACGCTGAGTTGAACAGGGTTGGAATTTAGGCGATTTACACCAACTTCCCTTCCCAAGGTAAAGCTCTAATTGGCGTATATTTCTGGCACCATCTGCCAAGCGGCAAATATGTCGCCAGCTTGGCAGCAAGGGAGTGGCAGCCGTGGGGCGATAGATATGTCAAACAGTCGACATTACGCGCACAACTAACATCGTCTTCTCAGTCGGACGAGGGGCCAGGGTGGTATTATTCTCA
>JBBPSA010000407.1:0-10337 GCA_038093355.1 Boletus calvinii | reverse complement strand
GGGCGCGCTCAAAATGCGGGTGTTGAGATGGAGATGGTATTTGGAGCCATGACGCAACTGAGATCGCGAGAGGTGTCATCTCGTCTAGTGATTATCTATTTGTACGAGGTCATGTAGGAATAATTATTCTCATTCTTCACTTTTTAATGCAGACGTGGTGTGTCGACCTTTGGATCATACGTGTGAATAGTAGAATCTTTGCAAACGGTCATGATCGAACGGGTGAAATTACTGCATGAAACGGTGGAGGTTGTCGTTCCGTTTCGATGATGCTAAATGATGAAAAAGAATCATCATTACTACAATCCTTGGCCCACTCAGCCAATATTGATCTTAGTCTTGTCCTGAGAGTGGAAAATACGATGCATTTTGTTGTCGAAAGCATGCCGTCGCACATAAGCCTATCACATAGTGCCATGCATACATAGTGGTGCTCCTCTGAGGGAGCTAGAGTAAGGACGGAGTACACATTTATTTCTGAGGAACACGACGTCAGTTCAAACACGTCGGCGACAAGGCTTGTACCCACCAAGATGATACCATCGAACCTCTGCTTGAACCAAGACATCGTGTCGTCCTTGGTAACACGGTGTTGGAACCCAACCCGAGCCCTGCGTTCCTTTCTCCTCGCAACGCGCATCCCAGGCCGCCCCATGACCACATAAAAGTCCATACCAAAGATACCAATCCCAGGATCATACCGCGCACCAAGATCAATGTGCTCCTGAATCCCGAACCCAAAGTTACCCGTGTCTGAAAAGTTTTTCCGTCTGAGCTCGTATTCCTTGACTTTGAGACCACGTTCGAGGATTTCTTCGGCTTTGGGGCCGCGGATGGTGACGTGGACGGCGATTTTTTCGTTTCGACGGATACCAAAGGTACGGACGGTGTACCGGGCTTTGGAGGTCACGGGCGTTTGGCCGGTGAGTTGTTCCAGGACTTTGGAGGCACGGGTCAGGCGATCGCCTGATTCACCGACGCAAATGTCTGTTCGGGGGTACGGTGCGGTGTCAATGCGAGCGTTCGTCATGGGAAAGGCGAGGTGAACGTACTGATGACGAGCTTTTCGATGCGGAGCTCTTTCATGGGGTTGGTTGGAGTCGTCTTTTGCTCGGCCTGGGTGGAAGGGTTTAGTGCGAGTAACGATGCTTTAGCTGGATGAAAACTTGCCATGGTGGTCGTCGTGTCAGCGTTATCTTGTCGCTGTCGAGAGTCTCCTGCTAGTCGTATGGCTATCGTGAGTGTGGCTGGAACTCTAATCCCGTACTGTGCAGTTCGCTCGGCGTTTGCCGCTCATCCAAAGGCAGTCATCCCCTATCTTGCCGCACGCCAAACAACGGATACGCATGAAATACACGAGTCTGTACAGGGAGGTTCAAGGATCTATTATTTCGTTCCTACAAACAGCCTGACACCTTCCCCATCCGCAACGCCGATGATCTGGGCCCGTCCCGAGCGCGTGAGTACATTGATCGCTTTGCGCAGCAGCGGAAGGGGTAACCCGGAGAGGGGAGATGGGATAGGTGGATCCGTTATCTCATAAAACGTCAATATCGTGTTCAGCTGTCCCGATGCCGTCGCCTTTTACACGAGATGGGTCAGCGCGGATCGAAAGAAAGACAAGGGAGCAAGAATCACCCATGCGTGTAGAGCCTCTGCCCATTCTTCGGGTTGTCTCCAGAGCAACAATACCGAACGCGTCTGCTTTGCAGGCTCATAGACTGCTGCGTTCTTTGACACGAGCGCGGCGAGTAACGAGGTGAGATAAGAAGGAAGTACACGACCTAACCAGACAGTAGGGTTTGAACGATCAACGCGAGTGAAGCCCAGCGGGTGCAAGTAACTTACGATTTATTCGCTCATTACGTAGAATCTCGTCCCAATCGCTTCCTGGCCCTTCGGCGTCCTCGACGCGAAGGGTAAAGAGTCGACGGTGTCGTGCGTATGAGAGGATCAATCGGATCCAGTGATCAGCGAAGAGGCTCTGGGTGCTAGGAGTTGGCTGTTCGCTGGTATAACGTTCATTCCGATCGTCTTGCCATGAATGTGGTATACAAACTCACGTAAAGAAGGGTGGTGCTGCGTGGATAGAGGGCAAGAGGAAGCCTGTTTCATATATCAGTGGATCTAGCAATATTATGGAGGAATTTTCAAGTACCTGATGGTGTAGTGTGGGGTGCAAGTTCCATTACAGAGACGACGTCGACCTATGAGTTGTACAGCATGTTGCTCGTTCCCGGTAAGGAAAAGCAAATAAACCATCATACACTCGGGTTGTATCCAACGCAACCCAACAGACTAATGTACATTCCGACGTTTTGCAACGAGTAACTACATGACCTCCACCGTGACCAGCATGTCTATCTCAATTCTTCGAATTGAGCTTTTGCCTAGGGCCAAGGGCGACAGTGCCTTTGATATGGCCTCGGCTATCAATGGCCAACGGACTTCCAACCAGCTTGCGAGTCCCACCCCCTGCTGGAATCTTCACCTTGACAATCTTGCTTGCACCAGCCTGCCTACTTCCATGCCTTCGGTTCCGACTTATCCCAGATGATGGTCCACCTGAGGCTTCCGGTCCAACATTCCAGTCAGAAGGATATCGGAGAAATGGCCCTTGTGCCTTCGGACCTTCCTGGATATGCGGTAAGTATCGCACGCTATCCCCGGCACTTCCCTTCAAAGCTTACCCTTTGTTTTCCTTTGATAATGGGATCACTGAGCTGAACTTCATCTTCACTCTCCCTCTCGAGCTCAAACTCAAACTCCTCGTCACCTGGGACAGTGAGTTGATCGTTCTTCACTTCGCAGGCTTCATCTAACCACCCAAAATCAGGCCTATCTTGATACAGCATGTCCGGGGCATTTGCATCAACCACCATCAACGAGTCGTCCTCCTTTTTGGGTAGCAGTTGGCGATTTGCACTTTCAATCGCCTTTCTTTTTTTCTTCTCAAGATTACACTACAAATCGTGAGTGACAGAAGAGATGATAAGTGGGCTGGCTACCTTGTGTTTATATTGCTCGATATAACCTTGGAATAGTTTCGCTCGCTCGACTTGTACTTGTACATCCTTTAATGCCTGCTCCAGAGCCCTGGAAGCCTTGTGGTTTTCAACCTGGACCTTCGCCACCTCTTCTTTCATTCGATTGCTTTCTTTCCTCGCACGCGCAGAATTCTCTGCTTCCCTCGCGAGTCGCCCTTCTAGCAGCTCGTACCGATCACGAAGATGTTGTATAGTTTGATTGAAGTGGACACCGTCTTGTCTTAGGGTATCTATTTCATGCTGTAATTCAATAAACCGACCTGGGCAATTCGCATGGGCGGCCTTGGCTTCTTTGAGATCTCTGCTCAATCGCGTGTGAGTAGCCTCAGCCGTGGAGTGGCTAGTACTCTGTGTCCCAGTCGACAGTCGGGCAGGAGCAAGAAAGAGAGGGAATGCCTCTTTGCGTCTGATGGGCTTGCGACACGTAGGGCACGAGAGGTGTCCCGATTGTCCATGATGAGCGAAGTGTCCCTCTAGGCATGGCTCACAAAATCCGTGCCCTACCGAACAAAGCAAATGCGTCTCAGAGTCAGCGCGCACGGTAGCAGAATTGAAACCAATTCATGGAGCTACCGCATTTCAAGACGAGTATATCATTGATGGAAACTGCATCAAGGTGAATGGGGCATTCAACGAGCAGGTCGTCCATTCCGCGCGGCGCGTATCGTTGGGGATTGATTGAAGTGAGTCGCGTCAATTCGTGCCACGGTGCCACCCGGACCGTGTCACCGGACCTTGACTTCTTGCCAACCACGATCAACTTCCCCAAACCACTTACTTCCGCGTCTTTACATAAACTGGCACGTCGTTCTGGGGCCATTAAATCAATGACAGCCTTCTCATGGGACTGGTATTGGACTGGGCCGAGGCACCTCGGATTCGGAGCATTTTTTCACGAATCGTTAATCAAGAAAGCAGCACTCCTGGACAGAGAAAAACCGTCAACGTAGACGGTAAATTTCTCTTCGACCGCTATCATGTCATTCCGTGTACAGCTTGTTCAAATTCCCCACTATGACGACCAGATTTCGGCGTGTTACTACCATCGGACCAACATCCCGGATATTCGACGCCAGGTGGTATGCTCGTGTTCTGGTAGAAGGGTTGGAGCAAGGCTGGCTAGGCCCTTCCGACAGGTTATAAATTTCTGGCCCGCTATCCATATCCTTCGTCTTCTTGCAATAAACATCCCAGTGAGTGGTAACTCCGACTTCCTTCGGCCGTGATAACATTTTCTACAGCTACGACAATGTCCGCAGACTCTGCTTATGCTGCTGCGCCTTTCGATCACGCGAAGGCTGATATCATTTTACGTTCGTCAGACAACATCGATTTCCGCGTTTTCAAACTCTTCCTCTCTCTTGCATCCCCATCCTTCGAGAAACTGTTCGAAATCCCTCAGCCTGCTGAAGCGAGCGTTGATCAGGAGACCAAGGACGGTCTCGTCGTCATTCCCGTGAAAGCGAACAGCAAGACACTTGATACCCTCCTTCGCTTCTGCTACCCATGCACGTTGGCGGAAGATCCCAGACTCGAGGTGCTGACGGATCTCGTAGATGTCCTCGCGGTCGCTCGGGCATATTCTCTCGTCACCATTGAAAGAAAAGTTTACCAGGCTCTCTCCAACCCTAAAATCCTCGAGGCCGAACCTTTGCGGTGCTTTGCGATCGCGCGCCGAGGACGCGCGCACGAGGAAACCGTCCTCGCCGCCAAGTACACGTTAACGCAACCGCTCATCCCATCATGGTTCCGAGAGATCAGTCTGATTAGCGCGGCTGATCTGCTCGCGCTGCTCACTTATCACCAAAAATGTGGTGAAGCTGTGTATGCGTTGAGGAACGATGTATTGTGGATCCAATCACATTACGGGAGCAGCGAAGGTTGTCCATGGCTTCCTCGGAAGTTGAAATCCCGCAGTCAAACTAACGTGAAGGTGGATAAGGTGGGAGGCCTCTTCGCAGGCTCCGTAGACGATGATCATCCGATCTGTCGATGTATAACATCAGCTACGCCTACATACAGGCTGTTCCAATCGCAGCCATTCAAATGGTGGGAGGACTTCATGGCGGAAACCTTCGTGGCGCTGCGAGACAAGCCGTGCAAGGCAACTGTAGAGAGCTTTACAGCAAAAACTGTGCAGAGCGTTAGAAAGCAAGGCTGCCCGGCTTGCTCTGTCAACATCTCAGAGCACATGCGGGACTTTTCCGAGGTGATGACTCGGAAAATGGAAGAAGTTGTTTCTAGGGTACGCTTCGCTACCTCTGCATGGAGAAATATCTTTTCTAAATACCAATGATCCTTCTCTAGGTCGCATTGGGATTGATGTTGTTGTAGTTCTATGCCGACCATGGCACCGAAAGATGTGATGTTGGAGGGGCTTACGTCCTAGTTAGAATGCAAAGGCGGTCCCTCTGTCCACTACGCAAGAAACAGTTCATTTCATTCGTTCCTCAACCCCTCGCGGATCTCAAATGATGGTCCAACGTTCGCCGAGTGAAGTGGATGGGTATGACGGGACCTTGACCCTATCCCAGCCGATTAAGCTATTCTTGTCTGCAGAACACCGCCTTCGCTGACTCCTCGTGGTAAGTTCTTTCAATTGCGGCAGGCTTTTTTTTTCGCACAAAACATGGTGGGCTTATCGATGACGTCATGGGATAGGAGACGACTTACAACTGGGGCACAGGTGTTATCGTCCTACGAAACGCGAGAACATACAAGCACTTAGTACCTGTGTCAAGCCCAATATTTCTTTGCGCTAGTTCTCAGTGAGTTATAATGTTGCCATCACACGTCGTAACATCAATTATGGTTCATAGGTGCCGGTGACAATGGCCGTGACCAATTCTGGCTATGCAAAGGCACCGTTTGATCACGCGGCGGCGGACATCATTCTGCGTTCGTCCGACGGTGTCGATTTCCGGATCTTTCAGTTATTCCTTTCTCTCGCATCCTCATTCTTTGAAACCCTCTTCAATCTCCCCCAACCTGCCGAAGCGAAGGATCAGGAGGTCAGGGATGGTCTTCCTGTCATTCCCGTGACAGAGGACAGCAAGACACTCAATGTACTCCTCCGTTTCTGCTACCCGTGCACGTTGGCAGACAGTCCCAGCTTAGAGGTGTTGAAGGACGTGCAGGAAGTTCTGGATGCGGCCCGGAAGTACTCTCTTGATGCCATTGAGAAGAAAGCTTACCAGCTGATCATGAACCCCGAATTCCTCAAGGTAGAACCTCTGCGCTGCTTTGCGATTGCGCATCGAGGACGTTTGCGGGAGGAGACGCAACTCGCTGCAAGATATACGCTGACGCAGCCACTCATCCCATCATGGTTCCAAGAGATCGAAATGCTCACTACAACTGACCTGCTCTCCCTGCTCACGTACCACAAGAAGTGTGGGAATGCTGTATATGCGCTGAGGCTCGATCTTTCGTGGATTACATCGCATTATGGGAGTTTACAGGCCTGCTCCTGGTTGTCTGGCTGGCAATGTTCGTATAATTGTGGGTGTGGGAGACCAAAATCGCCCAGATACATCATATTCAACGCTACTGTCCAATGGTGGGAGGACTTTATGGATGAAACCTTTACAGCACTGCGGGAGAAGCCGTGTAAAGAAACTGTACAGACTTCTGCAGAGAGGACAATGCAGAGGGTCAAAGCTCGAAACTGTCAAGCTTGCTGCCCGAAGATCGCCGAGGGCATGCGCGACTTTTTGGAATTATTTACCTGGAAAATAGAGGAAACAGTGGCTCGGGTAAGTTATCCCCAACGATGATCCCTCAAAGCTTGATGCAGCTTCTTGGCAGGTCGAGTTGAAATTGAGTTTTTGATGACATGTGGCCCGCTAGGAACTAGAGGAGGTTTGTAACCAAATACGCCCTATATTCTGTCGCCGTACGTATCACACGAGAAGGTAATTTGTGCCGCTTGCTACTTATCTATGCATACTCCTTAAATATGTCGTTTTTGAATCAGACGTGCGAGCGCAAGTATGTTGACCGATGCCTGGCCTGGTTCGCTAACCTCGAATAGCAAATTCAAAGCTATACCCGCCGCACAAAGGCGAAGAACAATGATTATTACTTCTTCCGCGATGCCACGCGCTGGACTAGGCTTGGTGAGGCAGCATTCCATATCGGACCGCTGTACTGAAGATTTGTGAGCCAGTGGAAGGTTGGGCGTCGAATTCCGAATTCGCAGTTGCCTGCAGGAGCTTATCGTGCTCTGATCACCCTGCTCCATCCATCTGGCGACATGTGGTTCTTTCCACGGCCTTTTATTGGACGTAAGCTCCTTCCTCACTTTGATATACTGTGATTGCTGTCGTCAACTAATCAACCCTTTCCCTTGCCAGAACTGGCCGGAATGTTGCAATCAGACTGTCTACACATTTTTGAAAAAGATGTATTATTGCGACTCCAAGTTTTCGCCAAGAAACTCGATTGACTGGTCAATCAGGATTTCTATCCCGCGCCTCGGAAACTTTCACCGCCTTGCGTTCTGGTCGAAGGGTTTCGATCCGGGGAAGCCGCGGCCGCTGCACGAGCAGCCCCAGACTAATCTGCGGCTACTAGAAACCAAAGGACACGTGTAGATTATCATGGGTCCGTGCGCCGTAGATCTGTGGTTTAAAACGGGGGGTCATTTCAGCCTTCTCCCTCAGCTCGTCTCCCCATCATCACTACGGTGAGCCCTCACGTCACACTCCTCCTTCAGATAATGATAACAGCCTCCAGATATCTGTGACAATGTCTGACGATGCTACTTACGCCGCTGCGCCTTTCGATCATGCAAAGGCGGATATCATCTTGCGTTCCTCTGACAACGTCGATTTCCGTGTCTTCAAACTCTTCCTCTCTCTCGCATCCCCATTCTTCGAGACCCTGTTCGATATCCCCCAACCTGACGAAGATAACGGGGATCAGGAGATCAAGGATGGACTTGTCGTCATTCCAGTAACAGAGGACGGCAAGACCCTAGATGCACTCCTCCGTTTCTGCTACCCTTGCACATTGGCGGACGACCCGAACATAGAAGTGTTGAAGGACGCCATGGATGTTCTGGAGGCGGCTAGGAAGTATTCGCTTGATGTCATCGAGACGAAGGCTCGGAAGGCGATCGTCAACCCGAAAATCCTTGAGGTGGAGCCTCTGCGATGCTTTGCGATTGCGCACCGGGGACGGTTGCGGGAGGAGACACTCCTCGCTGCGAAATCCACGTTGACTCAGCCTCTCATCCCATCATGGTTCCAAGAGGTGGAACTGATCAATGCAACCGATCTGCTCTCCCTGCTCACGTACCACAAGAGGTGTGGGGATGCTGTATATGCGCTGAGGCTCGATCTTTCGTGGATCACATCTCATTACAGAAGCGGGCAGGCCTTCCCTTTGCAGTCTGGCCTATATTTGTACGGTTGTGGGTGTCCAGGAGCCGGAACGCCCAACCAGACTCGGAGATATATGCTATTTGGCAATCATCTCCAATGGTGGGAGGAGTTTATGGGGGAAACCTTTACAGCACTGCAAGACAAGCCGTGCAAAGAGACCGTGAAGGCTATCGCAGATAAGACAGTACAGACTGTCAGAGCGGGAAATTGTCAAGCTTGCGCGCCGAGGATCGCCGAAGGCATGCGCGACTTTTTAGATTTATTTACGAGGAAAATTGAAGAGACTGTTTCTCAGGTAAGCTGTATCACCATTGAAACTGACCATCAATCTGACGGTTTTCGTGACAGATCGAGCTCGAGTTGAACTTTTAGTGAAATGGGCTAGAATCGCCACTACTAGCACTAGAGGATCGTCACAAGGGGGTGTTTTCATTAGACTAGGGGGTGTCTCTCTGGCTGTACCGTGCATGTTTGTGTTTACATATCAACCAGATCTGAATTCGGACTACAATGTGCAGCTTATCTGCCTTGGATGACCCTTCATCATGATTATGCGACTGAGATTTGTATGTTGGCCCGGGGTCTGAATCGCCGTGGCACAAAGGTAGTACAACTTTGGTTCCGAACCACTCACATCCACGCGACGTTAGGTGCACTACTTGAATCTTCCCAAACCAGGCGTAGTATATTCACCGTCGCGACGACAACGATTGTTTCCAAGGTACGTTCACTGTTACCATTGCATGGATCCGAGGAACACCTTTACCGAATCCCGATATTTCACCTCTACATCGCATTCGCGGTGGTATTATGATTCGCCGCCATGGTTCGGTACCACGCAAGAAAACCCCGATGGCTTCTGTAAAGAGGACGGCGCGGACCGTCAAAGTGCGAAATGGTCACGCCCGTGCCCAAAGATCTCCGAGGGCATGTGGACATTTACGAGGAAATTGGTAAGCCGTACCCCAACGATGATTCCTTGCAGGACCTGATTCATTTTTTGGGCGGGTCGAGTTGAAGTTGAGTTTTTCAAGATGATATGCTAGTGCAGCCCGCTAGGGGGTTCGCCGCGACCAAAGTGAACAACGCCCCGACATTCTGTATATGTACGTGTCACACGAGCCTGATGGATTATTTGAAGTCATTACGCAGCTTGCTACTTATCTGCGTATGCTCCTTGGGCGTGTGAGTGCGTGTTGACCAACGCCTAACCCGGTTGGCTAACCTCAACAGCAAATTCGAAGCTGTACCTGCCGCATACCGGCAGAGTCGACGGAATATGGCAGTTATTTCTTCTGCTTTGCCTGCCACATGCAGAATGAGATCTGGTAAGTCAGAACTCCGAATTGATCGACCCTTGTACTAAAAGTGTGCGAGCCAATGCAACTTCGAGTGCCGAATTACGAATTCGCTGTCGCCTGCAGGAACTTATCGTTCTCTGATCATCCTGCTCCATTTATCTGGCGACTTGTTCTTACCACGGTCTTCTATTGGACGTAAGCTCCTTCCTCATCTTTGATATGCTGTATCCGCTCTCGTCAACTAACCAACCCTTGCCCTGGCCAGAACTGACTAGAATGTTGCAATCACACTATTTACGCATCTTTGAAAAGATGTATTATGCAATTCCAAGGTGTCGCGAAGAAAATATGTTGGGTGGTCAGTCAGAAAAGTCTATTTCTATTTTGTGCCTCTGAAATTTTCGCCGCCTTGCGTTCTGGTCGAAGGGTTTCGATCTGGAGAAGCCGTGGCCACCGCAGGAGCAGCCCCAGACTAATTTGTGACTACTAGAAACGAAAGGACACATGTAGATTATCATGGGTCCGTGCACCATAGACTTGTGGTTTAAAACGGGGAGTCATTGCAGCCTTCTCCCTCAGCTCATCTCCCCATCATCACTACG
>JBBPSA010000406.1:0-10338 GCA_038093355.1 Boletus calvinii | reverse complement strand
CTGACTCAGAACATACCAAAGCTATGAAAACTAAAGTATGATTTTTTGGTGAGCTGTATAATTCAACAAGCATTACAGAAAATAATAGACCAACATCATTGAAACAAGGCCAATATAGCGAACCTACAAAATAAGTCATTCAGAATGCATGCAATGACTCAGAGGTCACCTCTGAGTCTCCATACACACCAGGATAAATATTGTAGAGACCCAGGACCAGGGTCTGCACTGTAAGATGGTAAGGAACTTAGTCCTTGACAACTGTCACCCTCTTACCCAGACATAATCTATCTTTAAAGTATTTTCAGCCAACAATTGAATAGGATGCAGAGAAAAATACAACACCTCTCTTGAGAAGACAAGGACTGCAATGGCAGGGTTGCAATAGCCATTTCAGTTTGATATGAAGAGCGCACACAATCCTATCACTCACAATAGTCGTATATGACAACGGTGATTGTTACGGCTACATTTGTCTATAACATTACTCAATAACCGAAGCCATAAGTGACCATACCTGTCAGATAGTCATTTATCCACATCGACACCACAACAGACTGAAAAGCAGAAGACATGATAGATAGAAGACAGATAGAAATGCCTGGTCGGTTATAGATTGTGAGTCGAGGAGCGGGAGGGTTCGAGCGGTTCGGCAAGGAATCCCCCAGCAGTTATATCTCCTACCCGGCGTGTTAACTATTTGCTTCGAAGAACAAGGAGTGACGTACGAGCCTCACATACTTGACAGTTACGTGGTACAGCATGGGGGCGTAGTATGACGGAAGGTAATGCACTGTGATCTTCATTAGCCCACAGAATAAACCTGTTGTGCATACAGCACTGGACAAACAAATTCCAGTGAAAGGATGATTTCCGTTGGAGGCGTGGCAAGTACGAAGCCTCGCAGCTGTAACAAATGTCAATTTCTACTCTCCGATCTGTCAAGACGTTACCATGCATCAAAGATCCCAGATTGTTGCTCGTTTGAACGTTGCCAGTGATCAACGACGGCCCGTGCTCCTTCCGTGCTCGCACTTCGAATGGCCGGAGACTAACCACTCCCGCCCATGAATATGTATCCAGTTCCTTCCCGTCGTTCATTCTTGACCACAATTCGATGGCCGATGATCGCACATGGTGATCCGAGCAAGCCATGAAACGCTGAGGTAACGGCCCGGTGACTAACAACTCGTGATAGATAACGAAAATCAGCAGCGGGCCGCCACAAATGAGACAGAACTCACCTCCGTCAGTCATTTACGGCCATCTCACGTCAGTAGGAAAGTTGCGGAGGCGATACCAAGAACCACTATCAACAGGTTAGATCTCTGGGCGGGCGCTGGCGCGTCTCCGGGTTGAGCCTCGAGGGCCAGGAACCAAGCCTTGAAGAGGTAGTCCGAGTTCGAAGTCCGGCGCGATTACTTCACTGGGAAAGAGTGCTCTCTGACGTTGGATCTCCCAACTCGCGATGCCTCGAAAAATACCACCTTATCTCTGTCCTTCTGCGTACGTCCCGCGAATTCATCCACTCCATCAAATCCTTGAGCTAGATCACCCTCTCCGTGTGCCACTTTGAGTTCCTTCTATGTTGTTGGTACAGAGGAATGAACGTACCTCACACCCACCCTCTCAAGACTGAGCGAGAGAACGATCATAACGCCCGCCCTCATTAATAGGCCTCCCAGCCGAGATGCCCTCCGCCTCACTAGCAGCTGACTGGCGCAGGGTACTCAGCAACGCATGCCAGTAAACGGCTGGTCTAAATTCAACGCATCGAAATGCGCTTTTGCGCCCAATACTTGCGATTGTCGCTAATGGCACCAGTGGACGACCTCCGAGGCCACTTTGATCGGCGGCTCGCGGCATTGTTAACTCCAGTGAAGGAAAATGAGGACGATATGTCTAAAAGTGGTGAAAAATGAGAACGTATTCATATACCGTCAGAAAGCAGCCAGAATCATGATCACCTCGACGGGTGAGACAAACATGTTTCTGGGGTGTGGTCGCTTGCCAATCGAAGCATCTTTAACCAAATCAAAGGAGAGATCAAACATACCTGCTCGTGCATAAAAGACAT
This sequence comes from Boletus calvinii, assembly GCA_038093355.1. Taxonomy (NCBI): domain Eukaryota; kingdom Fungi; phylum Basidiomycota; class Agaricomycetes; order Boletales; family Boletaceae; genus Boletus; species Boletus calvinii. The sequence continues at coordinate 8,261 of JBBPSA010000406.1, read as the reverse complement.
GGCGTTGCGAACGGTGTCTTAGTTCTTCCTCGCCTTGAAATATCATTTGTACGTCCATTGTTCCGACACGAACACAAAGCATGTGGGAATGGGTGTTGTGGTGCAGCATCCGAGTCGCGTTCCGAAACACGATACACCACCAAGGAAGATGACGATAGACCGAAGATCGAAGATGCGGGGTATATGTATATTGCGCGTGGTTCCAATAGGGCAGATCTGTGAGTCGCGGGTGATTTGTCAACGGACGGATTTGGGCGAGTCTAAGCAAGATGGGGTTCGATGAGGACGAGGATGAAAGTGAAAGTGAAATAACGTTTGGCACAGCCGCTTCCCGCTCAGAGAGGACGGCTGGAAGTGAGCACAGCGAGAAACAGTGAGGGTACTACTATAGCGTGGAAAAAAAACCCCGCAGAAATGGTCAGGTTGGGATGATGGGTCCTCGCGATCCCGGGTTCCAACAGAGTTCCATGGCGTTTGAACTGCTCTTCATTGCCATCGCCCTCGACAGCGCTCGTCGACTTGTTACTTGACCACGTGCAGATGCCCTTTCAACGCTTCAGCCGTCGAGAGTCGAGAGATACATACACTATACGAATCACCGTCTGACGGATGTTAGTCGCCCCGGCTTGGTGAACATAAATTGGTTCATGCATTAGGGCGGGGCCATGGGAGACACGGCACGTATAAGAGCCTGCCAGTGGCTACATGCCTCCTTCGCCGCCGGGCCCGGTATTATTTTTGGGTTGGACACGTCTGGAAGGATGGAGAACTTGAAGAGAACGATGGAAAATTGTGACGCGTCCTTGCATGAGGACCGAGTTCGGCTTCGGGACATGAATTGGCTAACACCCACAGAAAACCAGCCGAGGTGGGACTGGGCCGCGAGAGTAGATTCAATGAAAAGGAGAGACGACTGTAGACACTACAAGGGAGAGATTTCAGGAAGCTCTGTGCAACTTGAAGGAAGGGGCCCGAAGCGAGAGTGACGCGGTGCCGAAGAAGCGGATCAACATCTTATCGCCCGTCGGAGCCCGAAAATCCTCTGCCTTGTCGTTGGTCTGCTACCTGGTATGGAGAGTTTTTCTATGCTCCGCGGATTCCTCTTCACATGTATGTGATCGATGATCGATGAAACTGGTATGCGTATCACACGACGATATTCCGTGCGTCGACACCTAGTAATTGGATGACAGGGGCTGCTGCGGGTGAGAAGGACGCGTCTGTGTTTGAGTGAGTGTCAGCCTGAAAGGCGGCATGCAACAGAGGATGCTGAAATATCACGGGGTTGTGAAGGAAAGAACCGCCTTCGGAGCCGAGACAGTCGAATCGTGTGTGCGTAATCGGCCTCGGTAGGTTCGCGACCACAATCAATTAGTTCGAGTTGATTCTGACCCTGTTTTCACTGAATGTCTGTAAAACCTAGAGGAGGGGGTCAGGCCGGGGGAGAGGGATCAACAAACGGTGTATGTACCCGAAATTAAAGTCTTTGACTCCAAATTTAGTACTCAATCCCGACTTTGCGATATATGCGGGTACCTCGCCGAGAGTGAGATGCTCGACCCGTGGTAGGTATAAGGTGTAACGCTGGGAAGCACGTTGGAGACACTGACGTCGTTGTACCGCTTTCCTTCTACATCTGAACTTGCCTTGATCCTTTGTGGTGGAAACGACGACGCGATTTCTGCATCCTCTGAGCCCCTTTGGAAGAGATATGGCGTTGTGGTTGACTTCGATTGCTGACAAGAACTGGGGAGGTATTTTGGCAGGCGGTGGGCAAGGAGGGTTAAATGAAGGGAGGATTGAGGTGCTCAAGTGGACAGAAGAAGGTTCGTGTGATATGATTTACCATTCGGATTGAGAGGAGATGAGGATGGTAAATTGGCTAATGAAGAGGGACGAAAAGATTGGAAACGTATTTGGAATCTGTCCAGTTTATTTCAGGGAGTAGTTCGATACGTCCGCCCATTCGACCGGTTGGCTTTGAAAGCCGATGAAGAAGGGCTCCGACGACTCGTCTGCTGTGAGGAGCTGGATTGTGTCAACAACGTCGCCAAACGCCAAGTAAGCGCCGTTGGATGGAACAACGGTGGATGTGATGTAGTAAGAGGTGGTTTCGAGCTTGAATAAGGGTTGAGGGAGAGAAAGGGAAAAGGGAAACGTGATGCATACGTGCACAAGGCCTTGTTAACGTCATCGACGTGTCCAGTAGCAACACCTCTGGTGAGATGACGATAAGGTTGGATGTATGCTTGGGGACAAAAACAGGCCGTCAGAGAAGGGGATCGGAGAAAGGGATCATGTCGCGTAGGTCACTGGCACGATGCGTAGAGCAAGGTGGAGTGTGAGACGGCGAGGTGGGTGCCAGAGATCGCGTTGACGATCATGTTGTGTGCGGTTGTGGCGGCGGCGATGGTGTTTGAGTCTTTGAAGAGAACAGAAACGATGGGCAGAGTGGGGCGCGGGGATGCATCGAAAGAACCACTTGTTCATGGGCCGACGCCGGACGCGGTTGTCGGCGACGGCGAGTAGCTTTACGGGGAGAGCGCCGCTGACGGGGAAGGAGAACGCCGCGGAAGAGAGCGAATGGTTGTGACGGCCCGTACTTACGGAGTCGGAGACGGATCTATTATCGCTACCGTCATCCTCGAGGCGAGTGCTCGTTTATTTGCTTTCTGCAGGTCCCGAAACGCCTGTTTACTAGTAGGTGCACAATACCTTTGGTGAGGGATATGTGTATGTGTTGCAGCTGGACAAGAGCGAAGACCCGCTGCTGCCAAAAGCGCAGGACCCACCTCTTTTCTGCCCCATCAATGAACGTTCCCCCGCCGCTTCATTGTCTCGCCATTCAACGATAATCGCTTAGGGTTCTACACGGTAGCTGTCAAATTACCTTCATGTCCCTTAAGTGAGCAATGTAAGGCTGTTTCTACAATGGTTATTCGCCGTTTCACGTCGCCCCTGAATTGTTCGCAACACAGAATTAAATGGTACAGCCGCCCAAGGCGAATTCCCTTGAGACGATATCTACACGTTATACAAAGAACTCTGAGTCCGAGTCGGAAGACAAGGCATATATATGCATAGGTGAAATAGATTTCCGAGCCACCATTCAAAGCACCACCCTTCCCGGGCTTGACTTCTACCCAAAGCCCTCCCTCAAACCTGACACGCACCATCTCTCAGCACCTCATGAACTGCCTCCAGGTCGTTCGCGGCACCCTCCACCACCTGACGCGTACCGCTGTCTCCCAACACTTCGAGTCGAATCGCCTCCGAGTCCTCCGCATCGCCTTCTACTGCCTGACCCTCCCCCTGTGCCAGCTCGATATCCTCAAATGCAATCGCAGACAGGACCCCGCCTCCCCTGGCAACCGGTTGCGACAACACACCGAATCCGGTGTCGATCCCCTCCCAACGGCCACGGAGGTCATGGTCGTACAGCTCTCGGATGCTGATGATGAATCGAGGCGTCATGAAGGTTAGGGCTGTTACACAAAGTGGTATTGGGTAGGATAGTAAATTATTCTCCCTTGTTGTTGGCAGAGAATTGAGTATCAGAAGGATGGTGTAAACCACATGTCTAGAATTTCAGGGAAAAACATCAATGTGGTTAGGTATGTACTTGAGTGAGATGAATTGAACATGATAGTGATGATTGGATATGAAAGAGGGGGAAAGAGGAAAAGAAGGACATACACAAGGAAATAAACAAATCCATCTTTCATAAGTTGTTGCATGTACTGGTTGAGTTGCCATTGCTTGGTTGCATTGTACATGTCAACCAACTGCTTCAAGGTTTGGTAGACAGCAAGAACTAATAGTACAACACTGAGAATCAAGCGCAGGATTCCATCCCACAAGTGAATAGATCCTATCAGTGTGATATTTTCAGAGGAGAAAACACTGCAGCTAGAGGAAATGAAGTTGCCAACTTGAAAAGTCAAGACTAGAAGAAAGAGTGGCAGAGGTATGATAAGATTGCAGTGGTGTGTGTAGTTTGGTTCCACACATACCTTCAAAGTGGATTGTAATGGGATTGTCAACAGCACCTGCAACAATAAAGGAAAGAACAACTTGTGGCAAATAAATGAACAACAACATATAAAGGATGTTTTTGGATTGATTCCACATTGCATACACCCTCAGGATCATCACCACTGTAATTTAAAATCATGGTCAGGGGAAATGAAGTCAGGGTCATACAGACTCACAATCAGCAGCAGCAAAGAATATTGGTATCCCCCAGTAAGATATTGCATACATTGCAGTACCTTTAGAACATGCATGGCTCATGCTTATGTTGCATACAGCAATGAAACCATGTGCTTACACCTATGAAACTATTATCAGTACAATTGGAAACCTGATTTTAGATGCATACATCTACCAACGAATAATCATTAATGATAGACAAGTTGCAAAGTAGAGAAACTCACTTCTGCACTACCAGGTGCAAAGGTGCTAAAATTATTTGCTGGAAATGCATTTGATCAGATCAATTAGCCTCCATTTTAGCTGACTCAGAACATACCAAAGCTATCAAAACTAAAGTACAATTTTTGGGTGAGTTCTGTAGTTCAACAAGCATTACAGAAAATAATAGACCAACATAACAGAAAAAGAGCCAAGATAGCGGACCTAAAGGAGAGTTAATTCAGAATGCATGCAATGCAGTAACCTCTGAGCCTTTATACACACCAGGATAAATAGTGTTGAGACCCAGGACCAGGGTCTGCACTGTAGGACTGTAAGGAACTTAGTCCTTGACAACCATCACTCTCTTACCCAGACATAATCTATCTTTAAAGTATTTTCAGCCAACAATTGAATAGAATGCAGAGAAAAATACAACACCTCTCTTGAGAAGACAAGGACTGCAATGGCAGAGTTGCAATAGCCATTTCAGTTTGATATGAAGAGCATGCACAATTCTATCACTCACAATAGTCGTATATGACAACAGTGATTGTTATTGCTACATTTGTCTATAAGGTTGCTCAATAGCCATAGGCATAGGTAACCATACCTGTCAGATAGTCATTTATCCACATCGACACCAAAGCAGACAGAAAAGCAGAAGACATGACAAATAGAAACAGAAATGCCTGGTTGGTTATGGATTGTGAGTTGAGGAGTGGAAGGGTTCGAGCGGTTGAGCCAGGAATCCCCCAGCATTTAAAAAGAAAATTGCTTCGAAGAATAAGGAGTGACGTACGAGCTTCACAGACTTGACAGTTATGTGATACAGGATCGGGGCGTAGTATGACGGAAGTTAATGCACTGTGAGCATCTTCGTTAGCCCATAGAGAAAAGCTGTTGTGTACACAGCATGAGACAAACAAATTTCCGTCAAAAGATGGTTTTCCGTTGGAGGCGTGGCAAGTACGAAGCCTCGAAGCTGTAACAAATGTCAATTTCTACTCTCCGATCTGTCAAGACGTTATCATGGATCAAAGATCCCAGATTGTTGCTCATTTGAACGTTGCCAGTGATCGACGACGACCCGTGCTCCTCCCGTGCCCGCACTCCGAATGGTCGGAGATCAGTATACCCTGGCTAACCACTCCCGCCCATCGATATGTATCTAGTTCCTTCCCGTCGTTCATTCTTGACCACAACTCGATGGCCGACGATCGCACACGGTGATCCGAGCAAGCCGTGAAACGTTGAGGTAACGGCCCGGTGACTAAAGAACTCGTGATAGATAACAAAAATCAGCAGCCGCCACAAATGAGACAGAACTCACCTCCATCAGTCATTTACGGACATCTCACGTCAGCAGGAAAGTTGCGGAGGCGATACCAAGAAGCACCGTTGCTTCTATCAACTCTGGGTGCTGGCACGCCTCCGGGTTGAGCCTCGAAGGCCAGGAACCAAGCCAAGAGGTAGTCCGATTTCGAAGCCCGACACGATTGTTTCACTAGGAAAGAGTCCTCTCCGACGTTGGATCTCCCGACTTGCGATGCTTCGAAAGATACCACCTTATCTCTACCCTTCTGCGTAGGTCCCACGAATTCATCTACTCCATCAAATCCTTGAGCTAGATCACCCTCTCCGTGTGCCACTTTGGGTTCCTCCTATGTTGTTGGTACAGATGAATGAACGCACCCATCACACCCACCCTCTCAAGACTGAGCGAGCGATCGAATGCCCGGCCTCATTGATAGGGGCCATCCTCTCGAGATGCTCTCCACATCACTAGTAGCTGATTGGCGCGGGGTACTCTAGCAACGCCTGCGAGCAAAAGGTCGGTCTGAATTCAACGCATCGAAATGCGCTCTGCGTCCGATGCTTGCGATCGTCACTGGTGACACCAGTGGACAACCTCCGAGGCCGCTTTTATCGGCGGCTCGCGGCGCGGTTAACTCCAGTGAAGGAGGGTGAGGATGATATGTCTAAAAGTAGTGAGAGGTGAGAATGTATTCGTATAGTTTAGTAGCAACGAACGAGATGGGATGCGGAATCACCGACAGATTCTCTAACAGGAGCCGTCAGAAAGCAGCCATAATCATGATCACCTCGCTCCAAACGACGGGCGAGACAGATTGGTGAAGTAGCGAAAACATGCTTCTGAGGTATGGTCGCCTGCCAGTCGAAGCGTCTCGGGCCGAGGACGCTCGGGATCATCGCTTCGGCCCTGTGCGGTTCGTGAAACATTGACCGAATTAAAGGAGAGATCGAACATGCCTACTCGCGAATAAAAGACACGGCGTTGCGAACAGTGTCTTCGTCCTTCCTTGCTTTGAAATAAATATCATTTGTACGTCCACTGCCCCAACAGCATAGGCGTTATGATACAGCATCCGAGCCGCGTTCCGAAACATGATACACCACCAAGGAAGATGACGATAGACCGAAGATCGAAGATGCCCCGTATCGAAGCAAGGTATATGTATATTGCACGCAGTCCCAATAAGGGAGATCTGTGAACCGCGGGTGATTTGTCAACGGACGGGTTTAGGCGAGTCTAAGCAAGATGGGGTTCGGCGAGGATGAGGGTAAGAGTGAAAGTGAAATAGCGTTTGACATAGCCGCTTCCCGCTCAGAGAGGTCGGCTGGAAGTGAGCACAGCGAGAAACAGTGCGAGTACTACTATAGCGTGGAAAAAAAAAAAACCCCCCGCGGAAACGGACAGGTTGGGATGATGGGTCCTCGCGATCTCGAGTTCCAACAGAGTTCAATGGCGTTTGAACCGCTCTTCATCGCCACCGTCCTCGATAGCGCTCGTCGACTTGTTACTTGGCCACCTGCGGATGCCCTGTCAACACTTCAGCCGTCGAGAGTCGAGACATACATACACTATACGAATCACCATATGACGAATGTTAGTTTCCCTGGCTTGGTGAACATAAATTGGTTCATGCATTAGGGTGGGGCCGCGGGAGACACGACGCATATACTAGTAACAGCCTGCCAGGCTACACCCCTCCTCCGCTGTCGGGCCCGGTACCCTTTTCGGGTTGGACACGTCCGGAAGGATGGAGAACTTGAAGAAAACGATGGAAGATTTGCGACGCGTCCTCGCATGAGGTCCAAGTTCGGTCTCGGGACCTGAATTGGCTGACACGCAAAGAAGACCAGCCGAGGTAGGACTGGGATACAAGAGTAGAAAGACGGGATTCAGTGAAAAGACCGGTGTGGACACTACAAGAGAGAGATTTTAGGAAGCTCTGTGCAACTTGAAGGAATGGGCCCGAAGCGAGAGAGTGACGCGATGTCGAAGAAGCGGACCAGCATCTTATTGCCCGTCGGAGCCCGAAAATCTTCTGCCCTGTCGTTGGTCTGCTGCCTGGTATGAATAGTCTTTCTATGCTCCGAGGATTCCTCGCATGTATGTGATCGATGATTGATGATATGCGTATCACACGCAACGATATTCCGTGCGTCGACACCTAGTAATTGGATGACAGGGGCAGCTGCGGTGAGAAGGGGGCGTTTGTATTTGCGTGAGTGTCAGCCTGAAAGGCGGCATGTAACAGAGGATGCCGAGATATCAGGAGATTGTGAGGGAAAGAACTGCCTTCGGAGCTGAGACGGTCGATGAGGAAACGATGGAATGGTCGAATCATGTGTGCGTAATCGACCTCGGTAGGTTCGCGATCACAATCAATAAAAAATTAGTTCGAGTTGGTTTTGACCCTGTTTTTATTGCGTGTCTGTAAAACATAAAGGAGGGGGTCAGGTCGGGGGAGAGGGGTCGACAAACGGTGTACGTACCCAAAATTAAAGTCTTCGACTCCAAATTCAGTACTCAATCTCAA
>JBBPSA010000405.1:0-10340 GCA_038093355.1 Boletus calvinii | reverse complement strand
GTATGTGGGGTAACCAATCTCCACGAGTCCTGACTGCGCCTTCGGTCGGATCTGCAGTTTCGAGAGAACCCGGTATGTCAGAAGGAGGCATAGAGATGCAGGGGGTAGAAAGTTGAATCACCCCAAAACATTGATGACAACTCACGGGATGTGTACACGAAGCAAGCACGCCTGCATAGTCATGTATAATATTGTGCGCAACTCAGCGAAGGAGGCTTAATATTCCTCTGATAGCAGCGTGTCAAGCGCCAGTGAATCAATGACAGTGGTCTAACAGTTACTTGCGTGTCAGGTGGTGATCTCGACCAAGAAGAAAGTCCGCAGATATGGATCGGAAGCACCCGAGTTCCCAGAAAAGAATGGCACGAGGATTGGCGATCGACCAATCAGAGAGCACGTATGTGCATGAGGACCAGACTCGAACGTCCAATGTCACAAAGGTCGGGCGAAGCTGAGCAGCGATAACCAGACAAACTTCATTGATAGATTCGTCATGGACTGGCGACATGTCGGTTTCAAGGAACAAGACCACGTTGCAACTCCTTCCCCCTGCCTTCAGCAGAAATTTGGGTTATTAAGCAAGGGATGTCGGACTGCATTTCCGTGTCCGATAACTTGAACCAAGGTATATCTGTCAGGGTATAGAAAGGGGGTCAATGATACACATCTAAGGGGTATGTGTGATGATATACATAGTCGATTACTTGTGGAGACATGTGGAGGAGGGACCGTTGCGTGAGCTCTTAAGATGCATGAGCGAAAGTTGACCGGTATTACCTAACCAACTCGTCAAATACTATGGGTGGGTGAATACAAGCGGAATCACCTGAAACATACAGAATCATGATAGTAGCAAGAAAGACCTTAAACGGACATTGGTGGGACTCGAAGCAGTGATGTACGGTTCGTACACCAATGATAATATCTAATGGAGAAAAAGACTCACGGAGGGCCATGAAACTTGTTACAGTGAAAGGATCTTGGGAAGCAGCGGGATATACACACATACTACTACTTCAGATCATGTCACACCAAACAGGGACGTTGAACTCTAAATCAAACCATCAACACCATAAATGATATTCAGAACGAACAGTAGATGGTGATATAGAGGGAGAAATTGCCAAGAAAGGGTAATGAAGAAGAGCAAGAGGAACTCCGAGTCCGAGTCGAAGGCACTCACTTTAAACTTAGTGCCACTGGCACATGGTACATTTCCTGTTCCGAGTCGGGCGTCAAACAACCATATCATCTGAGATCCGGCTCCGAAACCAGTTGCCAAGTCTGCAGTTCGCCCGGGTCTGGAAGACGGCTGCAACGATCTTGTCCGCAAAAACATACCCGTCCAAGACAAATACTGTCATCATCCCAATCATTGTATACCATTCATTACAAACGTTCGGATTACATAAACACGTGCATTACTCTTTAAACTCCGACTAGAAATACTATTAGATCATGCTCTACTTACCCTGATTCTCTGTGCGACTGCCACCTTTCTACTACAAGATTGTCCAACGCGAACAGATGAACGGCTCAATCATACGCCGGAGGCGCTGTGGGGACCTCAAATCGCCTGTATTAAGCGACACCGAGTATTTCAGCGACAGTGTTGGCCGTACTGTCGAGCAACCCGCGGGAGACCGCCTCTCTTCCCCTTCGGAGCAGTGCGCTTCCGATGTTGACTCTGCCGACGAAGAATCAGATAGTCCTGTTGCATCTGGATCAGCGCTCCCACCACCATCACCCGTCGCCCAGGCTTCGGGAGGACTAAAAGTGCCAGCCGAAGTAGACCTGCCTGATGCCGTCAATGAGCGTGGATGGTACGACTTCGACTTCTCGGTGGTCCTCGCCCTACTCTCTCCCATCGCAAACTGGCTGACTGGGAGCGATTATGTCAAAAACATCCTCCTCGTTCTTTTACTCGTCTTTTACCTCCACCAGATCATTGAAGGTGGGTCTCCACTGTCGACATCGATATTTGTCCCTTGTGAAAATTAAATTATTTCAGTCCCTTGGAGCCTTTACCTAGCATCGAGACCACGCCGCGCGCTTAATACTCGATCAAAAGAGTATTCTTCCTTTGCGGACAAGTATCATCATGCCGCTTTGTCCGAACTGCGCATACTCGAGATCTTCTATCTCACCTTATCCGTTCTGTCTCCTTTCCTTGGTGCGACACTCCTTCGCACCGTCGTGGTGTCCTTTGCTGGCCCATCGACTGTTTCGTGGTTCAGTTTATCCCTTTTTGTGCTAGCAACTGGAATGCGTCCGTGGAAGCATGCCATCAAACGTCTTCGGGAACGGACCACGGACCTACACACCGTCGTTCACTACCCTCCGTCGGATACTCAGAAAATAGAGGCTCTCATAGGCAGGGTCGCACAGTTGGAAGCCGAGCTCAAGTCTTTACGGAGACAGTCCAAATCTTTCGACTCGGAATTGTGTGAGCACGTGGAGGACGCAATCGAGATGATGGAGATAGCAGCGCGTAGGCAAGAGAAGAAGGCGGAGGTTTCAAAGGCTTTCGTGGAGGGAAGGTTGATGAAATTGGAACAAAACGTCGAGGCTCTTTTAGAACGAATGGAAATTCGTGCCGACGGGCCCGCTCTCTACAGAATCATGGCTCAAATTTCCACGCTTGTCTCGGCAATGATCGAACATTTGTCTCCGATCCTTCCTACTTGGGTTCTGGCGCGATATCGGGGCAATGTTTCCCGGTCCCCTCGATCCTCGCCGAAGATGGGTCGTTCACGCACTTCAATAAAACTCGAGACTATACCTGAGGTTGCCACATTCCAGCCGAAGTGTTCCACCCAGCCTTCTCGTTACCTCCAAATCCCAGGCCTTGGCCTTGCTTTACGTATCGGCGACCTTGCGACGCTGCCACTCCGCCGCATAGTCGCCTATCTTCTCGCAGGACAAATATACGCTCCCCGCACACATGCATCACAGTCCTAGTTTCCCAGCTGCAGATCCCTACACCATTATTTCATGATAAAGTATTCAACATGCACGCTCTCGGATTCTCTGTTCACCCCTTTACTGTATCTTTCCAGGGTTGTTATCATGTTCGTTCAAGAGTGTATCAGTATCCTTTTCACCAACACTTCAGGCCTTTTAGCGTGGAGATTCGAGGACTTGGGAATTCATGGCATGGTTTGTACCTACCATATCAGGTGATTGCTTTCATACCTGCTATTCTTGGACTTACTCCTGTCCTCGACTGTAGCGTTGTTTAGGCTTCTGGGGAACTTTGACGTTCGCTCTTGTATTTTCTAAGGAAGTAAGTTTGTCAAACCGAAAGAGGGTGTCGCGCATCCGATGTTGTGGCACTACCTTTGTATTCCGACACCGCATCAACCCGGCCTGACTGGACGGGATTTAAGTATGATCCCCTCCACCGGGGGGGGACCCCCACTTTCCAATATCCCTTCGTTTTTTCTTGGTCCCCGTTGTATCGTCGTGATGTATCCAGAAATTCCTGTCCTATCTTTTATTTCTGCTGCATTGACCCTTGTGCCCGTGATCTGGTATCTCCATGCTCGCAACATCGCAGCTGTAGCCATTGGAATATGGCTTTCGGTCACGAATTTAACATACGCCGTCGATGCTTTGGTCTGGGCCGAGGATGCTGACATCCGAGCGTCGGTGTGGTGTGATATTTGTAAGCCCCATCTCAGCATTTACCGCCCGTCCCTTCTGCTGACTTGAGGACTCTGTGAAGCGACGAGTTTTATTACTGGCTCGCGTATCGCGTTACCCGCGGCGTGCCTCTCCATCTGCATCCAGCTTGAACGCTTGGCTTCTTCGAGTCAAACCTCCACACCTCAAGGGAAACGACGACGTGTCGTATTCGAGTATTTAATGTGCTTTGGGTTACCACTCCTGTATGTTGCTCTGCGTACGTTTGCTCTAAACCTCTCTATCACCTTTACTCAACCACGCGCCATGCTTGATAGACTTTGTCGTTCAACCTCGTCGATTCGATCTATTTTACGGTTTTGGTTGTCGACCCGCTACTTTTCCGACTGTCGCTACCATCTTTCTTGTCATGATCCCCCCGCTTTTGCTAACAGTTACGACATTCGTTTGCGCTGGTATGTCCAGTTCTCTGTCTCGTGTTCGAGACTTGCGCTTATTACTACCACAGGGATTTCTGGGCGTCGTTTCCTCGTCCATGGTGTCCAGTTCTATGGGAAGAGGGGCTCAATCTCCTCTCTTACACGCAACTTGTATCTCCGGCTCATCGGTATGGCCCTTCTGGAAACGGTATTCTCTGCTGTCTTGATCACCGTTGTGATGTGGAGTGTGCTATCTCCAGGGTTGGCCCCTATAGCAAGTATGTCGAGGAATTTGAGTGAAGTTCGCATATGGGGCCCGGAGGCGATCACCAACACTGCTCGGACCGGGATCGAGATTGAATGGTCAGTGACTGTGGTACAGTCAGTCGTGTTCTTTGGGTTGTTTGCCTGCCGGATGGAGGTTGTACGCGAAGGGTGGGAACTAATCTGGTCGTTTCTGCGGTTATTGAAATGGCCGAATTCATCTGCGCCACTCGGTCAAGGCACTTCAGAAAAATCATCGACAAGGTGTGCGGAGTTGTTAATCGGGGCCTGCCTTTGCTGACATGCTTGCTAGCATCACCCTCCCTTTCACGGAGGTCGATCTGTCGCTGGTTATTCAGTCCGCCAGCACGCTCACACCATACGGTCTATCGACGGACAAGTCTCTCCCGTCAACACCCGGCCCATCACGTCCCCCTTCTCTCGCCGAGGACGTGCCAGAGGATGTTGTGATCTCTGCCATCGCCCCAGCTATGATCCCGCTCGAGTCGCCGTCGCGCGCTTCGGCCATTGCGTCGTCGCACAACTCACTCGAGTCCAATTTCGATCCCAGTTGGCTTATTCTGCCTCCTGATGCATGGCCTCGAACGCCGACGTCGATACCCACTCGTCTTCCCCGTCGTTCCTTTAGTGTGGGATACAACCCCGAGCAACTTGAGGAGATTTGCTTCGGTGCGGATGTGCCCTTTCCCCGGACAAAAGTCGCCGCGCACCTCAGATCGTGCACCAATGGCTGTTTTGGTAGACTCGGGGTGTGCAAGGCGGAGAAGCGCCAGGCGATCTATGTGACAGTGGTCAGGGAAACACGATGATCCCCCCCGCCTTTCCCCGTTTTTCCTCGTTTCAATTTTTATTTTTCAGCTGTCTGTGTACGTTTTGCATCACGCTCTTTCAGTTCCTTCATTCTTTGTAGCCCTAGCCCCCCAAATTCACCTTTCGTATGTACTGCTTGTTTGTAGCATATGTATTAGATAGCCTTGGATGCGAGTCGCAAATAACACCAATTTGTCCGTGTTTGTTTTCTTATCCGTTAGGTCTGAGTCTGAATATTGAATAGAGTTACATTCGTTTGCCTCGGCTACGGAAAAAAAAAATAGCCCATCATTCCAAAGACCTTTTGAGAACGATGAATGTAACACGGCAACTCCCGGCCGGGTGGTGAAATGTCTCCTTTTCCATTGTGTCTCCAATGACTCACTGGCACCGTTAAACACACAGCTGGCGGAGTGGTTGCTTGACTCTGAACCCCATCATCTGAATGACCATACCTCAATACCTCGTCGTACAGTCGCGAGACGCCCTGGCTCCCACAGCGACTAAGAGTGCATTCCCGACATTCGATGGCATAGAGACGCCTTGTATTCTATAATGGTGCCATAAGCTCGCTGCCTGGATCCTTTGGTGGTAGTTGGCTTTTGTCAAGGTATGATCCCCTCTTGGAACAACGTAGTGCAAGCGGCCCTCGCAATGTCCTTCGCCCGTCACGGCTGCCTGCTGCCACCTCACCAGTTTTCGTGGCGGATTCGTCTAAACCATTCGCGCTTCCAGCCGCTCCACTATCGATGTGAGAATCGGTGCTTCTCCCAGTCATGGGCTATCATGGGACACGAATACATGTGCTTCCATGCGCCCTGATAACGCCACTGCTTCGCTTTACCATTTTGGGTCACAAACGAACATCCCAATTTGGGTGTCGGTTTGTATGTCGAAACGGGAATGGGGCGACTCCAGCAGTCGGGTGAATGACCTGGTTTCGTCACCCGATACAAGGGGACATCCAAATTCGACCACAAGGTATGCAGGCCCATCTTTTATTTAAATAATAGACCCTGTGCAAGGGATCGTCTCAGTAGCTGTCCTTTGCTCCTCCACTCGCCAGCGCTTCAGTTCTGGTCAGCCCTTGCGTTCCAATTTCGTCACATCTACAACTGGGTTGAGATGGTCCCCGATGTACCGAACTGGTTGTTCTCCACGTGCGCCTTTATCAGCTTCCTGCTGTGTATGATCCCCCTTCCATGGCATCTTGAAGGTAATTTTTTCGTCCTGCAACGCCTTGTGCCCTCCTAACGTGCTACCCAGCCTGGAACACGGGCACTTGCTTGTACATGATTTGGACGGGCTTGGCAGCCTTGAACCAATTCATCAATTCCGTTGTTTGGAATTCGGACGTCATCATCAGGGCCCCAGTCTGGTGCGACATTTGTGGGTATTCTTCCGCTCTTCCGCTCTTTCTGTATAGCTCACCACAGTCGTACAGCCACGCAATTTATGACTGCAAGCTCGATAGCCATCCCCGCATCTTCCCTTTGCATAAACCGTCGCTTGTACCATATCGCTTCCGTCCAATCCGTGACAACGACGCGTGCGCAGAAGCGACGTGATATCATCGTTGATCTCGCCATCGGTGTCGGACTCCCTATTGTCGTGACGATTATCCGTGAGTGCTACAGAAGAGATTCAAGTAGTATTAGTGTTGACCTGCCAACAGACTTCTGCTTCCAATCCAATCGTTTTATTATTTTTGAAGAGATCGGTTGTTACCCCTTCACTTTTAACACTGCTCTTGCGTACCCGTTCTACTTTTGCGTGCCCCTCATCATTGGTCTAGCATCGGCAACTTATTGTTGTACGTGTACTCGAGACGTGTCGCGGTGTTACTCTAATCACGTTTTGCAGTACGGACCATTCGTGAACTCGCCATCCGAAGAGCTCAGTTCAAGGAGTTCCTTTCATCTAACAGGAACCTGAGCTCCAGCCGGTATTTCCGCCTCATGGGTCTTGCCGGCGTCGAGATCCTCTGCACCGTTCCTCTGGCATCCTTTGGCATTTATCTCAACTTGACCACGACGCCAGTGCAGCCATACGTGAACTGGGCCAACGCCCATAATGAACTTAGTATTATCTTTCAAGTCCCCTCTGATGTGTGGCGAGCGACTACATTGTCGACCGTAAGCTCTGAGTTGAGCCGTTGGGTCGTCATTGTATGCGCTGTCGTTTTCTTCGCCTTTTTCGGGTTCGCGGATGAAGCGAAGAGGAATTACCGCTTGGCATATGCGTCAGTCGCGAAACGGGTTGGTCTGTCCACCGGATCTATCTCCGCCACAGGAACCTGGACCGCCAATGGGTACGTCAACCTGAATTGTGACCTCACCTGTGCCACCATCTCACGGATCTTGCCCCCTTAACAGCACCAACCCAGACATGTCGTACAACAGCCACTCTGCCACCATGCCCGTCTTCATTACGCAGCAGGCGGAGAAGAAGCGGGATTCGTTCGCGTCGTTTTCGTCGCGCATGTCGTTGCCAGATTACGGTGGGGCTTTGGCGGACATGAAGAAGGAGCCTTTCTCGCCCACTGCCACGTCGTCAGGATCAATGTCGAAGGAGTCCCTTCCGAGGTCGCCCGTGGACATTGACATTATACCATTGCCCACCCTCCCCGAGGCCACACTGGATACGAGCGCGCCGCCTCGGTACGCGCCCGACGCTCCCAATGCAGTCTAAAGCGATCGCATCACCCACTCTTCTCCCATCTACGTCCTAGATTACGGCCGGCGAAAAATCTACACTTCGTTTCACTCATACGGTTCTAGTGTTGTCTCAAATCACTTCCAGTCATTTTGTATTGATAGCGAATTTCCTCTCTCTTGACGCCTCGCTCTTTCTTTTTACAATGTGCCCCATAGTGGATACCCTCCTCCCCCGAACTATCGTATCACTATTGCTATGTATATTTTGGGGCTAGATAGACTCAGTGTAGCATTCTTTACAGCGGTGTAGTACTCGAATCCAATCGATTGTGTTTGATTCCATAATGGGGGTATGGTGGACCGCTAAGTAATTGTGTCTTTCCATCGTGACTGTGACATCATGATTCGCCGTCGGATTCAAAATAATGTCTTTTCAACGCGACCAACGTACTTAGTACTAGTAGGGGCCTTGAGCCTCAAGGCCCTTAACTTCGTGAGCCCTTCCACCTTATGTAGAGACAACCTCACTCGGTTCGATTCTCCATCCTCTTTGAACGTTCCAGGCAAAAAGGTCTGTAAATTCAGCAACTGTTCCGTCCGTCCACTTCTCAGTTTGTTGACGCCTTTTCTTGTGTCCCTGTCGTGGATCAGTACTGCCAGCGTTCTAGCGTTCGAAATTTTTTCTACGAGATTCGGTCAGTTACCATCGCACTCCATGCCCCCACGTGCCACAGGAGGAAAGTCAATCCTAAAAAACCAAGTTCGTCCTTTTTGCGCTCATCCTCATCCTGGAGGGCGTAATGTACCCAATCCGGAGATGCATCGGGTGGGGTTAGAGGATGAAAAAGGCCAGTACCTTTGACAAATGTACTAGTATCCTCGATCCAAAGTAGCGCGACTGAAGGCGTAGGCTGACTCTGACATGCCCCAAGAACTACAGCGGACAATGTCACCCAGAGGTGACTTATTCAAAAAATTCTATCCATAATGCTGGCATTGTATCGTTCCGAAGTGCGCTGCAAATTGCACCATCGCGTCCTGTTCAATATACACCAGGAATCAACCGATACGGCACCCGCTTTGCCCACGCCCGCCACTCCTCCCCAAAGTTCTTTTCCAGCATCGCATCTTCCTTGTCCATCCGCCCGCTCATCAAGGCATACACCATCCCCAACCCCATCGCCCACATACATGCCCACGCGCCCGTCGCCATTGCGTATCCGCTATTCCCACCGAACACGGACGCCTCGAGTAGTCTCGCCCACACGGACATGACTGGCCCTTGTGGATCGAGCACGCAGAACAGATACCCAACCATGTGCGCTATGAAACCTGTGTAACTCGGGTGCCGGACGATGCTGTACACGCCATCCGTGACAAGGGTATGGGCGGGGCGAATGCCCAGTTCAAAGGTGAAGTGCTTGCCGAGCGTGCGGAAGCACTGTACGCGGAGGAGGGAGCCCGCGACGGAGAGAAGGGTGCCGGCGAGAAAGGCGGGAGTGAGTGCGGTGGGGTCCGAGGTGAGTGTGGCGGGCAATACAGCGTGGAGCAGGGGACGGGCGAGGGCGGGCGGACAGTATCCGCTCAGCGCTAAGAGAACCGAACCCTCGAGGAACGCCCAGGACCATACCATGATCTACAACGGCGGAATCGGGTCAGCGTTCAGATCCCGGTCTTCAAACAAGGTGTCATCGTGTTGACGCACTTTAATCGAATCAACGATCAAGGGTATCCAGCGTTCTAGACCGTGTTGTTCGCGTAGTTGCCCGGTGGGGGGTCGGTCATTGGGCCGCGTGATCGCATACCGTTGGGCGGTCACTCCAACAAAGAGAAGTAACAATCTTGCGATGGCCATGCAGGGCCGCGATGGTGCAGTCTTGTTTAAATAAGTATCTTTCTTCAGTGGACGTTTCTTTAACCCGGAAAACTTACACGCTACGCCCGGGCGGGCCGGGCCCCGCATGTCGTGCCAAGATATAGAGAGGAGTGGCAGGACTGTGCCAACAATATTGACCACGTGCTCGGCGCACTATCATGGTCCGGACGCACGCGAAAAAAAAGTTGGTGCGTATTGTCCTTCTGACACTCGAATAAAGGCAGTTACGCTTCTCGGCTCTAGCCTGTGGATTCAGTCCAGACGATTCTGGCTACGACGCATTTTTCCAGATTTTTACTGGTATGTGTTAAGCATGGAGAGAAGTGCCGGTTTTCACTACCCCATTTATGCGCGAGTCATTCCCATGGACGCGGATTTGCTCACGTGGTCTAATGTCACGGCGATCGCGTCCCCCGTTGTCCTTTCGTCTGTGTCTCGGATTGACGCCAGCGGAAGGTCTGCACACTTCGATTCACTTTTCTTCTCTAGTGTTGTCTCGTCAATCTGGGTCATTTTGCATCGACAGCAACTTTCCCCTCTCACTCGAGGTTTCGCTCTTTTCTTGGAACAACATACCCATAGTGGATACCCTCGCATCACTACTCAATGCTATGTATAATCCAGATCTATATGGACGCCACGGCGTTT
>JBBPSA010000404.1:0-10400 GCA_038093355.1 Boletus calvinii | reverse complement strand
CGCTGAACCTCTCGAACGATCCACTTTTTCTTGCTCTGTTTCGTGAGCACCCAGCCCAAACCAGCGTCGTACGCGGCACGCCAAAACGCAAAATAGAAAAAGAAGAAGACTCTGGACGCCGACCGTGGCAAGAAATAAAACAAGACGAGTTGCAAGCCCAGCAGAGATAAATTGAGAATGTCTAGGTGACTCTTTGGGTAAGCAGGGTGAAAGAGCGCAGTGAGCACGTCGTGAGTGGTTGGCACGCGGAAGACTATTAAAAGACAATATTTATAGAGCTGCAGCCCATCAGCGCTTGCCACGCACCTTCCCCAGTGGGAGTCTTCCCCCACACGACCTCGTCTCGTGCGGCGTTCGGGCGCAGTTTCTCGTCCCGGTCACCGGCGACATGAACTCCATCGACGCGGTGGGATGAAACTGAGGGTTTCCTCTGGCGCAATCCCTGAGGAGTCTCTATCGCCATCCGAGCTGCAGAGAATCTGATACGTCGAACGGAACAGAACAAACGGCGACACAAAAATCGGAGCCAAAAATGCTGAGTGATTTTTTACGTAAAAAATGCGAAACATAGCCGGGTCTCGCTGCTTGCCTTTTTACTCTCAACCACTTTTTGCGACTGAAACTTACACCAGTTCGGACTGGCATGGATGTCTTAAATTTTCATACCCTTTTTATTCACTCATCGTTCGACCCACCCCATCGAGCGTCGAGTTGCTAATGTTAGGGAAGAACGAATACCATCTACGAGGCATTTTTTTCGGATGGCTTCTGTGCGAGTAGAAGTCGTCCCTACGAGGTGCCTCACATGCCCCCACCCCCCCGAATCAAGGATAGCATACTCTGATTCCCAATATGATACATTGTATTATACAGGCTACTATGATCCGTACGAGACTTGGTAAGATCCGTGGTTGGTCCGTGGATAATTTACATACAATCCATCTCAATCGGGACTCCAACAAGATCATAAATCACCTCAATGTCCGCTCGTTGCGCGGTGCCCAATCAGTTGTCGAGCGTATCCTTGTAGCCCCTCTCGCTCTCGACCTCGCCCGGAATATCTTCAAGCTTTCAAAGAAACGTTCAGCCACAGGAACCGAATCATACAACAAAAACGACCAACCTTGTCAAAGTCGTCCAAACACTGCTCAATCCGTTGCATCGCGATCTCCAATTCCTCTTCCGAAATCACCAGCGGAGGCGCAAACCGAATACTGCAACAAATGACACCATCAGCAACCCCAAAAATCAAGCACGAACACACGGTCACTCACATGTTGACATGCGTCGGCTTCGCGAGCACGCCCCGACTCTTGAGCAGCAAACAGAATTGCCACGCCGTATGGCCTTTGAGACTCGCCGACTCGTCCATCACGACTGCGTTCAACAACCCTTTGCCGCGAACCTCTTTGATCAAGGGCGACTTCTCCTTGAGCGCGTTCATACGCTCACGGAAGATACGTCCGAGGCGCTCCGCATTCGCGGCCAGTCTCTCCTCTTGGATGACACTCAATGCTGTCATGGCAACAGCGCATCCCAGAGGGTTCCTAATAAAAGCCATATTAAAACAGTATTAGCTATTATCGTACTGGGACACGCTTACCCTCCGTACGTGCTCCCATGCTGACCGGGTCCAATACAGTCCATGACTGCACGATCGGCAAGTACGGCAGAAACGGGATAAACTATCGAGCCAGAACGCGTGTCAGCAATCACCAAGGGAACAAAGCTCGACGAACCTCCACCAGAGAGTGCCTTGCCCAGTAAAACTATATCGGGTCGAATACCCTCATGCTCACAACATAGCATCTTCCCAGTCCGTGCCAGACCCTGTTGTCGTACCTCGGGGATCAGCATCCGATTCCATCGTGGCGGGGAGGGGGACCAACCGTCTGGATCTCGTCACAAATAAGGAGAACATTCCTCTCCGTGCACAGCCTGCGAACTTCCCGAAGATACCCCTCGGGCGGAACGACGATGCTTCGGGTGCTCCGTCAGAGAGAGGCCGCACACACGCCGCGGAGCGAACGTACCCAGCTTCACCTTGAATAGGCTCCAACAAGAACGCAGCAACGTTCTTCCCAAAGTAATCAAGCGCGCGCTTGAAATCCTCGATGTGACCATAGCGAATCGTCTGAACAGTTCCAGCCTGATCCTTATACGTAGGCCCAACCCCCGCGAGGTAAGGTCCGAACCCGTCGCGGCTCTCCGGATCAGTGCTCATGCTGTGTCCAAAACGGTCCGAGAATAGATCAACAGCTGACCAAGAGACAGATATTCATCACCTAACCTGATTACGCCCAAAGTTCTTCCGTGGAAATTCCCTGCTGCACTGAGAACGATCGCCTTGCCTGGATCGACATCTTTGGTAGGCGTTTCGTATGCCCATTTCCTGGCCACCTTTAGGGCGGTCTCTACGGCCTCGGCACCGGTGTTCATAGGGAGAACCCGGTCATAGCCAAACGTCTCTTTCATTTGCTGTGCAAAGCGTGGAAAGACGGAATTGTAGAATGCACGCGAGGATAGCGTGAGTCTCTGAGCTTGCTCTACAAGAGTAGCAACTATCTTTGGGTGACAATGACCCTGGAAAACGTGTCGCCCGCGTGAGCCAAGACGATTCTACCACACATATCCAAGCCAACACAGACCTGGTTCACCGCGCTACAACGAACATCGTTGTCAGCTCCAAGAACCACATCGAAGTAGAGAAGCCCTACGAATAAGCAGAGAGCATGTCTATGTATTCGTTGCCTTCGGGGTCCCATACTCTAATCAAAAGTCGATCAGCGATTTCCATCAGAACAGTGCCGTGGAAGCAACGCCATTGGCGAAAAAATCTCACCTAACGCCTTTTGCGGAATCGAAGACGACGGGCAGCGGATGGTAGCTGTCGAGGGAATAACATGATTCGTCAGTCACATCTCGGCACTGTGGCCCTGCCGCAACAATGATTGGCCCATAATGCCCGCGTGCGAGGCACCCGTGGAGGCCCGGCATTTGGGTCAGAATTGACTTACTTGTGTGCGCTGTAGTCATATTCCATCTGAATCAGAGCCGCGGACGACATATTCTCGGACGCTGCGCGGCTTGTTCGGCTCTGCTTGCGTGCATGATGAGCGTTTGAATGGCCATTGGACACCGCTGAGTCGTTGCTTGGGAATGTCGGTGCTGGTGCCATGTTGGATACAATTGAAACTTGAACTTAGAGCGGTGCGATGTTACAACCTCGATGGGTGGAAGTTGTGGTTCGGTGGAAGAAAGCGCCGCCCGTGGCTGAAGCACTGAAGAGGCCCAGGTTCGGGTCAAGTTCCGCCCGCCGCATCAGCCCGGTCAGTCAATAATCACATTCAGACGCGAGCCGAGTGAGCCAGCACGTTCGCGTAACAAGTATACAATAAGTACGGAGAAAATAATGGTCAAAAATGTCACTGTAGATCGGATGGCCATTCCTTGCGTCTCTTCCATCTCCCAGCACTGTCGAACCGTGGATTCGTTGGGTAGTTTAAGCCATCGTCAAGGTGACGTCCGATAGGCACTGAAACACACGAAAGTAGCGGATCAGAAATCGGGTGTCCCAAAGCCTCACGAGGGAAAGACGCACGAATCCACCACCACATGTTCTTCCCCATCACTGCCACCCAGTTCGCTCTGCGACTTCCCAGCCACCACAAATTGCCTTCAATTCCGATTCTGCCCCATTCGCTATCCCACTGCTTGCGTGTTCGCCGCTTTGCACTGTGATAAATCCAGTCAGATCAATGGGGAAACGTCATATCACCCGGCAACATTCAGCCAGCCGGTCCCGTGTGATGCACGCGTCATGAACGTCTCACAATCGGAGATGTACGTACCGAAAGTGATACCACTTGTGCATCCGCGACAACAACGCTTGTTCACGGTCTCGCATCGATCTGGAATTGAGTGACTCGACAGTCGTTTGGTTCAACAGAACGAGGTGAAGCTGCGACACGAGTATAAGGCTACAAAATATCCCAAAGAAGCCGGCACTGGCGGGCATTTCGTCAGTCATTTCAGAAACGTTTTGCAACAGCAACGAACAGGGCTATCACGACTATTTGCTGAGGGTCAAATTCGGGGGCAGTGGAGGTACGTTGCTTGACGTTGAGGCCCAGAAGCGTCGAGAACGTCCAAAAACAAAACACCGTCGCCCATTGAAGGAAATTGACGAAAAACTTCAGGAACAAGCTATAAATAAGGTCGAAACCGCATACAGGAGACAGACACACACTTTCTGATTAAATGCGCCGACGCATTGCCCGATCCCTAAAGGGAGGACATATATCAGTGTGCAAAATTCTCAGGAGGGACACACCCACAAGGACAGTGATGGTCATACTTTAAGATACACTTGGCACCAGATCAGAGTGACGAGCACGTGAACGACGAAAATAGTACTTACTGTACCACATGCTCTACAATGATGCGCCCTGGAGGGCTTGACAATCTGACACCTACTGCAATATCGGTATTCGGGGAGAAGTACAGGGGTTGTTGTTGGACGTCGCACGAAAGTCGGCGGAGGTAGGGGAAACCCCGTCTGGTACGGATTCGCATGGGTGGGGAGCGTCGTGATATCTGGGATATGTGGGGCCTCAGGGGCCCCAGACACATCGGGAGTGCGTGTCTCTTCCGGACCACGGGTCGAGGATTGCGAGTGAGAACTTTGCTCCAGCTTGGCAACAGAAGACGCCGCGGCAGAAAACTGGGATGCGACTGTTTTGCTCTTCCCAGAACCAACCGACGATTGTGGATGGTGCTTCTTTGCAGGCTCATACGTGGGAGCGTTGGGGGTGGGAGACATGAGTTCGTAAGAAGTTCCGCGGACGTCAGTGGAGTTGAGCGTTGATGATCTGTCAATATGATCATAGCCCGGTCTGGTGGTCGTCTGGGTATACTATGAGCCGGAAGAGGTACGGGAATGAGTGGAAGGAAAAGGCAAGAAGGGGTGCTATCGGAAGCGCCTACCTGGCGTGCATAACCGGGAGATGTAATGATCACCTGAGGGGGTTGCAACAAATTGGGATGTTGGTAGTTGCTGGAGCAAGGAAAAACGCACCACGAGATAACACCAGGACATCAAGAATAACAAGAGACAGAATACAACCAAGAAAGCAACTGGACATACAGAGGTCCCACGTCAGCGTAAATCGGGAGAGGGGAAACACACACCTCCGGTGGCCTGACTGCCCAGCGCACGGCTACTCTTTACAACCATATCCCTGCAAAACCTCGCAGCGTACACATATGTGGAGTAACCAACGATGAGGATGGTGAGGGCGACGGCGAACTTGCGGACTATCCATGGCTGTGGCTTGCTAGCCTGAATGCGACGAGCGCGTGCTTCTTCGACGACACCGCAGCAAGTGTGGTCTGCCTGAGACATGTCCTGCTGAGCAGGTCGCTGGATGGCCAAATTCAGAGTTTAAGTTGATGTCGTGCGGCATCCGAGTGGTCCTGCCAGACGGTGTGGGATTACATAATAGCTCCCGAGGACCAGAGTCTCGATGTTCGAGTGGAAACAGCCTGAGAGGATCTGTCAAAGGAACTCGGAACGGGACTCTGAAAAAAAACAAACACGCAGCACGGCCATGACATTAAGCCATCTGCAATCCACGCATCATTACATACGCCTCAGCATGCAGCCTCGTTGCACCGAGGTCCTGCTCATAAGAAAATCCATCCAGGATGCGCTCGCGGACATGTTTGGGCTCACCTTTGCGGGCACCTACATCGACGTCTTGTTCGTCAACGAGCTTGGCTCAGAGTCGGTCGTTCGCGTCCACCCAGAGTATGTCCAGGTCCGCCTCTAGGTGTTCATGGGCTCAAGTCGATCAAAGAGACGCGTCGAGAATTCTGGCTGCAATTGTTGGAGCATCCCATGCTTCGATCAAGTGCTCCGCCGTGAAAGAATCTTCATTTCTCCCGTCGCTCGTGTCCGGCGATCTTGGCGCGCCGTGCTAAGCAGTGCCCTTTGGCGATGGCGAATCAAGTAGCTTGGCAATCGTCACATGCGATCGTTCATTAGTACAAAGGACTGCCTTGTCGATACAATGAAGGTATGGCGTCAAGGGGTAGTACGAGGCTATGTAGCTCATGCAGTGGAAACCCTTTTCTTTGCCCACTCGACAAACTGGTCTATGATGGTCGGCCAAGCAGCTGTATGTAATGATGTCGCGTTGTCAACTGCATGTCAACCGAAGGGCACATGGCGTAATTACCTTGGTCATCATGTTTGTTAAAGTCCCCGTCAAATGAACGGATAAAGTCTGGGAGCTGTATTCATCTCGTCAACAAGGCAGTGTAAAGTGGGTCGTCATACGAACCATCTGCCAGGTATCTTTGCTCACAGCAACGTCATCTCTTGCCTTCATATACTCCAACCACATGCCTGTGTGTTCTTTCGTCCATCCCTGACCTTGATCCATGTCGACATCTTCCTCATCATCGGGTGGCACATGTCTCAACGCGTCCTTGCCCACGCCAAAGTACAGAAGCGATTTCCAGTACTCGAGTGCGGTATCTTTGGCTGGGTACAGATACACGAGGTCAGGGTCGACACATGAACCAGAAAGCTCACTTACCAAGACTACGCTGACCCTCTGACCGTGCAAAATTAAAAGTGTAATTGTATACCGTGCGGAAGTACGACGGATCGGTGCCAAGCCTGGCTTCTAAACGTGTGAGTGCAACTTTCATCCCGTCTATAGTATCGCATCTGTGCGCCGCATTCGCGTCAATGCTCCGAAAGCGCCGGCAGTATGTGAAACGGCAGCTGACCCGATGCTCTTCCAGCCGTCTAACCAACCTTTCCTGGTCCACTCGCCCAATCTAGGAGATTGTAGCTCATACGCGAGCGATAAGAGTTTCGGCGTATCGTCTTCTCCTGAATCCAGTTCCTCCTCGGCCTGTTTGAAACCCAGTTCGGTGAAGAACTGGACTGTGCCCTGAGTGGAGATGATGTCTCCATCTGGATCTATACACCGCGTTTTATCCAGGCTGCGTGACCAAGGGGTGATCGCTTACCTTTGTATTTCTCGAAAAGGCTGGTGAATTTGCTCGTGGATGGTACCGAGTCCACTCGGCGGTTCCCGCTGTCGTGGAAGAAAGCATCGACGGCGGCATCGAGTCGTTTGTATTTGTCGAGGTAGCGCTTGGCTTCCTTGACTCTATCGGAGAATAATCGCGGCTAATCCAAGGGCGATGATGCGTACGGTACTCACGATGTGCCTGTTATGCTGCAAAAGTCGCCGATGGCATCCTTTGTCGATCTTGACTAGAGGGCGTCAATACAGTGGCTCTCCCAGCATATCAAGTAGACTGACCATCTCTGTGAGTCCTGGTGCAAGCCACAGCGCTTCGGTGATCCGGTGCGATAAGCGGATGCTTCCGAGCCGAAGCAAAACCCCAGGTCACGTGGTACATCACGGGGCCACGCTGCTATCGTCCTTGTCGGAGAGTCATTTCATTATTTCATTATAGAGGCCTTCCATGTCAAGTTCCGTTCACGCCAAGGGTCGTCCACTCATGGAGGCGTCCTGCGCGATCATGACGGCCTTCCATTTTCATTTCGCAGCGCACGGCTGCGTCAGATGAGTCTCCCTCCGATTCTCAGCTCGCAGCCGATACCTCATTTCAGCTTTCTTTATTGGTTACCGGTCAGGGGGTCCCAAACGGGCATAATTGAAGCCACTGGGCGCGATTAATATTTGTTGCTTTATTCTTTCAACGCCGGTTGTTTACACTGCCACACTGCGCTGGCGACGCAGTATATATCGCCGAATGACCCGAGTCGTCCTTCGAGATGGCAGGTTGGCATCTGTTCTTTTTTTGACTCGCCTCGTCTGTCTCCATGATTCGACCCTTTCCAGGCTCACATTACTTGACTGTGAGTTCCCCGTCGTTGCTTTTGCCATTTGGGGATGGTGGCTTCGCCCTGTCCGTGGACATGTGCCCCAACACATGTCCTATCACCCACTATGAAAAGATGCCTTGTATTGATCGCCTAGCATTTTTATCGGCGCTCACCAAGTGTGGCTTCCATTCTCTCGCAACCCCTTTGGGACACATGATGGTGTGATCGAACAACATGTGCAGTCAGGTGCAACCAGGTATCTATTCACAACGAACGCTTACGCCATGATCTGGGGGGCTTCCAGTTTTGGCCCGAGATAAGCTGATCACTGGGTATCAAATAGTTATGTCAGTCCATTCTGCCTGGGGCTCTGCCACACCCTTCCAAAACGGCTTGCTGACGAGCACCTACTCGGAGCTCTACCCCATGTTGTTTGACATTTCCACGTCATTTCCCCTCAAACCCTTCTTATCGTGCGTACTTCGTGCGATCGCCAGTCGGATCTGTTGTGCGCAGGGGTGTTTTTTTCCTCCGCGAGTCCAGACTGCGATCATATCAACATCACTACATTCGGATCCGTCTCAGATGGGACATTTTCGTTATATTTAACACAATGAAGCTCGCTCAGGTAAACAGCTCATTCCCCACCGCATCCGTGTTGAACGGGACATTTAGAAATATTCCACGCAGAACTGACTGTGAGAAATTCCCCAACAGCGGGGGGCGCTACTCCTTTGATTTTCATTGTTTCCCCCCCTTTTTTTCCATTGTTTGACGTGGACCCTCGCTCAAAGCGCCGTAAAAGAGGTGATGTGGGAACCTGTGGACGTTACTACCCCACGAGAAACCAATTTTAGTGCTCGGAGGACCCACATATTTAGGAGTTGATCCTGGATTCTGCAATGAACAATCGCGTTCCTAGCATCGAAAGAGAAACCGTTTCGTCATCGCATTCCGTCATGGCAGCCATTCAAATGGGAAAACATCAGGCTGATCCATATCTGCGATCACCCACTGTGCCACTGCGCGCACGCAAATTCAATTTGTGCGGATGCATTAGAACCCCCATTGCATCTGTATTCAGTTTTTTTTTGGGGGGGAGGCGCCTCCATGGACCTTTTGAGCGTCCCGTCGTCAACGACAATGGGACAGCTGTGGCATTGCCGAGGGTTTGCAGGCGCTTCGGATAATACATGAAACTTTACGTTCCCGGTCTTGGCCCACCGGCTGCGATATGTTGTCGTGATTCGTGCGTAGGTTGGCAACCACACGTTCGCGCATGTCAATAACGTGCGGAGCGTCCTCACGAAAGGGTGAGCGCGTCATTCTTCGATCAGGCACATGCGCCCCAGACCAGAGGTACCCGAAGTGCGTCGTCACGTCTTGTGTGAGAGAGTTGGCGACGCAGGCGGCCACCGGGGAGAACGGTGGTGGACCGGAAAAGAGAGCAAAAAAGAGGAGCAGGTGTGTATTGTACCCGCTCATTTTGCAAGGCACCGACGGAGACGTGACGACGTTGCGGGACTTGCCGGGCCTGGATCGCGATCACACCTTGTTTTGTCTCAAGAAAATGCCAGTTTTTTTTACAAACGTTTCTAATTTTTCATTATATGGAGCAGCACACCGGGTGCCTTGGCAGCATGTGGAACGTTGCTCGAATTAATGCCAGCTTGTCATCTTCACCTCGGTCGAGAGGAAATACTATAGGTGATCAGTGCCAAGTGGGAGATGGTTAAGTTATGACAGAATACTTCAAGACACAAAAGAATACAAGGTATGATGGATAGCACAGATATAATGACGAGATTGGACTTGGTATATATAACATATCAATGCGACGATAGCAGGGTGAGTGGTACACTTTGGAGATGGATCAGTATGGAGCGTGGCGTGGCTGTCAAAAGTGGACTCACAAAGTCACGCTCGGATGACGCGTCGAGTGTGCTTGCCTGCACGTCGACGGTCCGCATATGGCGTAGGTTGGCGCCAAGCATCGTCCGTGTCATCTCGGTAGTCCTCCGGGGGCTGGATCTCGACTTTTCTCCCGGAATGAGGATCGTGAGGTGGTGTACGTAATGTCATACCGCCCTGATGTGATGCTGGCGTGTGGAGATTGAGGGGAAGCTGAGGTGGCTGTCCATGGGGAGAACCAGGGAAAACGGCAGGTGATTGCGTGGGTGCTGGTGCTGGGCGAGATTGGCGGGGTGGCTTGGGATGAGGATAAGGCGCCTCTGGAGAGGCTGATGAGTGGATGGGGGAGTGATGTGGTGGATGTGGATGGAGCTGTGGCCAGGTCCGAGGTGGGCCGCCGTGTGCAGAGGGATCTCTGCTTTTTGCACTGAGGTGTGGTTGTGCGTCGTCGGAGGGTGGGGGTGGCACGTCGATTTCGACGCGCACACGGACGATTTCCTTGCCCGCCTGTGCGAAAAAGGCGCGCTCCTGCCGCTGGAAGAAGCCACTGGTTGGGCCGGGTCTCATCTCGGGGAAGCTGGCAGGGGGTGCGGGGGGGAAGAGGGCCATGAGCTCA
>JBBPSA010000403.1:0-10411 GCA_038093355.1 Boletus calvinii | reverse complement strand
AGCTTTGATCGTTGGCGGGTGAACCAGTTCCTGACCCATTTTTCGTCCCTAGAACAAGAGTAAGCTTGGAAGGCGGTCGTGTGCGCTACACACAGGCCAGTTTCCGCCGCCGCCGCCGAGCGTTGTTCATCTGTGGGGTTGCGGGATTCTGCGTGGAGCTTCCTGAGCACGGCCAGTTGCCATTCTTTTGCGATCGTTGGCCGTCTTCTCTGCGCAGGATGCATGTCCGTGGTCAACATGAACAAAGTCGCACGCTCCCTGCCAAATGTCCGCCAGTGTCGACCCAGCCGCTCGCCTCGTACTTCTCCCAAACACCGACGAGCCTGACCCATTCGACGAATACACTACCGACGATGAAGACGACAACGAGGTCAACGACCCCCAACCAGCAATATCCCCACTCTCTCCTTCCGTCGTGTTTTTATATCTCTTGGCACCATACCTCAGGCTCGGCGCCATATACGCTTTCGATATCGGGAGTACCTCACTCACATACAGTCTCGGTGGACTTGTCGTCGCCGCTTCCTTCTCTGCCTTTTGTCGCCAAATATGGTTCCTTCTAGGTCGCTATCTGCGCAAGTCATCCACCGAAGACATTCTCATCCATATAGTTGCACGGCGTCATCGTAGGGTCAGCAAGCATGGCTGGGCACGCTACACCCTTACCATCATCAGCGGATTATTCAGGCTTTTATTGGCCGCCATGTATCTCCGGGGTCGGTTTGTGCTCTCTGATTATGACGTCTCTCTTCTGATTCTGTTGAACAGATGCCGTAGACTCTGCGCTCCTCCTCGAACTACCAGAATTCATTCCATCACGCTCACGCCTCAATGTTTCAATCTTACTGTCCATTCTGGTATTCGTATCCTCTCTCCCGAGGTCTCTGGCCTCCAAGTCCATCGTGTCCACAACTGGTTTCTCCGTCGCTTCGTATGTGGCATGGTTGGTCGCGGTATCTCGCTCGAATGTACCTCTGGTACCAAACATGACCTCGTTCCGACGACGAGTGCTGTGGAATGAAATCAGTTCTGTACTCCCCATCGATTTCCTTGTGCACCTTCTCATTTGTCGTCTTCTATAGGTAGCATTGCCTTTGCGTGCACCACCGCCATGACCGTCCCCTTGTCTGCTTCCATGATAGCTGGCGCTCCGTCCGTTTCCCCCACCTCTAGGAATGCAACGGCGGGGTCGTTTCAGCTATTGAACGTGTTCTCGACCCTGCTCGCGGCTTTACTCATGTGTCCCCTCGTGTTCGTTGCTGCGTCACCGAGCGCCCCGGTAAGTGAAACCGACAGACGCGTCAGCGTGGGCTGATTTGCACCAAAGGCTTCTACGGCAAAGTCGGATAACCTCGTACTCGGTTTGCGCATCGCCACTCTCGTACTGTCTATCCCGTCCGTTGTCGTATCCATAACATCTCCCCCCTTGCATGGACTGGCATATCGGCTCATCCGTACCGATCTGGCGCTCTCCGTCATCACCGTGCTCATTTTCGCACTCAACCTAGTCTCCCCAACCATTGCCAGTGTTCTCGATGATGGCATGCTGTTTTTGGCTGTTTTCGGAGCATTCCTGCTACCAGGTATGTTCTCGCTTCTTCCTTGAGATAGAAAGCCAAGTCCATGATGTCGGGTCTCTAGCCTTGGCGCACATCACTACCCATTACTTCCGTCGCCCTCTCTCGATCGTTGTGCCCCACGCACCGTCGTCCGTTCCAAGCACCCCACGCCCTGCCAACTTCGAACGTTCGCCATCTCCTTCCCGTGACCCGCTTCTTCAGCGCAAGGAACGGCTCCTCCAGCGTAGCCGATTTGGCAAGCGTCTATTGTGGGACATCGTCATCTGGATCGCGTTGATACCGATCTGTGTTTGCGCGCTTGTTTGGGCGACCGGGCGGTTGGCACGACGGTGGTAACGGACTGAGACTGGTGGTGCCATCTGCCGGTCAGGTGGTTCTGTTTGCTGTGTACTCTCTTTCATGGAACTTTTGACGTGTACGGAAGCCTGTTTTCATACATGATGTAGCTCGCGAATAGACTTGTTGTTGGGAACACCCTTTTCGCTGACGTTCATGCGTGGCAAGCCTTGCTCTGCGACAGCTGTGAGACGACTCGGACGAGAAAGCTGACCGTATGGTCTGGAATAAGTCCGCCGATCACTCGAGAACACGCACATTGTCTCAACAGTCACCCAAGATCACGATTGCCAAGGAACGAGAATGCGACAAAGACATACTAGACAGTAAACAGCATTCAGAATCGACGCCAAAGGTCAGCACACGGATAGATAGAGTAGACAGAAACAAAGCAGAACAAGAATATTAATACGCGAGCAATATAGTTGCACTATTCAAAGTGACAACCCTCGTCGAATAAAAAGAGGATATACGGGTCACGGTTGGTCATCAGGTCAGGAGTGGCATCAGGCGTCGTAGGCGTTGGCGTTGGGTTTCGACCAGTGCCGCGGTCGCGCAGCAGGGGTTCTGCTGATGACTCGTACGCCCCTGCGTGCCTCGTGGTCAGTCCTCGTCCACAATCGACTCGGGGGATAGTTTGATACCCACAATTTATTGACGATGCTGTCATCACCCGTGTAGATCAAGAGGTCGTATATCAAGGTACCGAAAAGTGCACCCAGCGTGGGGCCAAGGAGAGGGCACCATAACCAGTATTGGTTCCGAAAATCAAAGACTGAAAGCCGGCGTCAGCGAGAATCTGCGTTGCTTGTACTGCTTACCTGCACGTCCGTAACCAACCATAGCTGTGAGGATACGCGGACCAAGGTCTCGTGCGGGATTCACTGCGTAACTCGTGTTCATTCCCATCGCAGTACCGATACCAAGGACGATGATGAACAACGATAGTGGAAGCAGACCAGCAGGCGGGGGACCGTTCCTTTTATCCGTTACCGCAAGCACAGTGACCATGAGTATAGCAGTCCCCATGAACTTGTTACGTTGTAAACATTGGAAAACATCTTTGAAGCAGAAACACACACCTCATCGAAGAAACACGAAACCGGGGTGAGGATGCTAAGCTGTTGTGTGTGATTATCAGTCTTGGATTCCCGCGCTCATCATGGTGTAACTCGCACAGGGTAGGATGCAAACAGGTCGCCCGTCTTGGCGATGGTTCTGATAGAGCGGCCGCCTTCCACAATGTTGATGGCATGGAAGTAATCCGCGTATGTGATGGCTGCACCGCATACACCTCCCAGAATTTGTGCAAGAATGTAGACTGGAACTTTCTTCCAGGGAAATCCTCGAAAGGTAGCTAGAGCAACGGTGATCTGCCATTGAATCAGAGCGCGATCGATTCCCTGCGAGTTGGCTCATTACCGCAGGATTTATGTGCCCACCCGAAATACCAGCGCATACCCATGCTCCAGCTGCGACACCTAAAGGGAGGACGGTTGGTTCGACACACCAAATCCACCGAATGACTGACCTGCTGCCCAGCCAAAATTGAGAGAAAGGAAGTCCTTGGAGACGACATCAGACCTCCGAGTTAGCTAATAGTCGACGAATGGCTACTCACACCTCTGGGAGAAGACACGACATTAGAGTTGGTCGAAAGGAAAGCTTGACAATTAGAGCTGTTCCCGAACCAGACCAATATCAAAGTTCCAAGGAACTCTGCAAAGGGCTCTCGCAGTGTATACCTATAGCCTAGTGATCAGGGAAGACCACGGAATAGGGAAAGTCGAACCCAATGCCTCACCTTATCCGCGACCACCAGTTGGGGGGAGGCGAGAATCGCTCGTCCAGAGGGTTCTTCAAGTTGTTCGACAACTCAATGGGGATATGTGTGTGCACGCTCCCGCGCTGTGGCTTGTCGATTGCGTCGTGAGACATCGTAGTAACGCTGATACACTTACCTTGCTGGTCGGGGTGCTTTATAGCTCACCGTTTGATGTTACACCACCAGACTAAGACGGACCCTGGGGAAACATGCGGCGGGCACCGGCGCAGGTGTTTGTTTCGTCTCTGTACCTCCAATAGAATCAGAAACGTGAGGATCACCACGGGACGGATGTTCTTTGGGGCCAAGAGCCCGCGTTTAGGGCACAAGCTTCCTAGAATTGAGAACCGAGTATTGCGTACGTTGGCAACCGCACATATACATACCGTGAGGTGACTCACCAAGAGGTCCCAGCTAATGCACACCCAAGCTCGAGCGCTAAGCCGGTCGAATATGGTGTTAGCTGAAGGATAGTTAGTGGTTCCGGTTCTCCACGCGTGGTACTAACAGATGCTCGAACTTAGTCAACCCCACTGGCATGATGGAACAGAAAGCTGCTAGCCAAGCCAGACTCGGAGGCCCGTTGATCGGTGGGCAACCTGTTGAACAACCCGAAACTCCTCGGAGTCGGCGAGCATCGGAACTTCGAAGTTTGAATGGGCCCTTTCAACGTCAAGTTCAAGTTTCTGTGCCTAGCCTTATCTGCCAACTGCACTGGCAGTCGGGCTGAAGCCATTGAGTCGATGACGTGTGACTGCAACGAGAAACTTGAACTCGTGACAGCCTCCGAAATAGATTGCCAAGTGGCACTGCTCAGGCTGGCAGTTAAGCGACAATGATCAAGTGACTCATGTCCAACCCAGTCACTGGCATTTATCATCTCGATTATCGTCGTAGGTTGTATGCAAGCAAAGTTTGTGCACTGACACTGGTAGATAATCGAACCTACATCTAGCGCGTTGCACTACAGCATAGTAACAAGATGACAGCAAGATCCACCAAGAAAGCGTAAAGTCCGTTGCAAGACATCCGATCCATCGAAGAAAACGGAAACAAGAAGTACTAAACTGCGTCAACACCTGCGCGCGTAGTACCGTTCTTTTGGTGAGCGGTGCACTGGCCATCGAGATGCCTTCTCTCGGCCTCCAGGTTTCTGAAAGAAGAATAAAAATCTGTCAACGAGAGAATTGCAACACATAATCTTCTTAATACGTACGGCTTGTTGACGATGCTGTCAGGGCCGGTGTAGACGAGGGCGTCATAGACCAACGCTCCGGCTTGCATACCCAAGATAGGGCCGAGTATTGGGCACCAAATCCAATATTGATTCCTAAAGTCAAAGACTGGGGGGAATGAAACACGCTGCTAATATGAAGTGCGAGAGATGCATACCAGCTTTTCCGTAACCGACCATGGCTGTCAAAATGCGCGGTCCGAGATCACGGGCAGGATTGAGTGCAGCTCCTGTTTGCATGCCAAAGCCGATCCCAATGCCGAGGACAGTGAAGAATATTACCAGAGGGACGAGACCTGCAGGTGGGCCATTCCGCTTATCCGTTGCGCACAGGATCCCAAGGATCAACAAAGCAGCTCCCAAAAACTAGATGCGCATGAACACACGTAAGACGTATGAAAAAAGTGGAACTAACCTCGCCAAAGAAACAAGAGACAGAAGTCACGTAGTCCGCCTTCAATCATGATTAGCCTAAATTTCAACTTGGACATTGCAGAACACACCGCATACGTCCCAAACAGGTTACCGGTGCCAGAGATCGTGCGGATGTCTGCTCCACCTTCGTAGAGGTTGATGGCATGGTAGTAGGTGGCGTAAACAATACCAGCGCCACAAATACCTCCAAGAAGCTGGGCTAGAATGTAGGAGGGGACTTTCTTCCAAGGGAAGCCGCGGACAGTCGCCATGGCAAGGGTGACCTGGTGAGAAATAAGCGCATGATAGAATAGTTGGTGCAACGTAACGTACCGCCGGGTTTACGTGACCACCTGAAATTCCAGCAGAGACCCATACGCCCATGGTCAAACCTGTCGGATGTCTGAGATGGGCTACTTGTGTAGTAATAAACGCTCCTACCGATCGCCCAACCAAGGTTAAGAGAGAGAAATTCCTACCATCAAGATGTCAACGTTGGACAGTCTACTAGTCTTTCTGAAGACTGACCCCTTTGGGACTAGAGGAGACAGCGGTGCTGGTCGATAGAACGACTTGACAGTCGCCACCACAACCGAAGATGACAAGAATCATAGTTGCAAGGAATTCAGCAGCTGGCTCTCGTACATAATCCCTTGTAAGACGTATGAGGAAGGCCGAGAGAGCTCAAAAGTCCGACCAACCTAATCCTTGACCAACGGTTAGGATACCGTGTACAATGTTCACAGTCTGCGAAGGGAATGAAATGTTTTGCATCGGGGTCGTACTGACGCGTGTACGTGACCGACGTCTCAGAGTGGCGTATTACGGGCTTTTCGGCAATCTCAGACATGTCGTGAAAAGGGAGTAAAAGGAGGGAAGGGGGTAAGTGGTCTAACACACTGGGAGATAGAGCTCTTTCGAGCATCTTTTATAGGCGGCAAGATGCTCAATATACCCTTTGAGGTGATCGGGTACCAGATGATCCAGACAGATGTATAGACGATCCGCACCGTTGACCAATCGGAGCGTTTCCAATTTCAAGGGTTGACGAAACTCGTGTCGTTGTTATAAGTAAAAGAACTTGAGTGGGAGAGATGCGGCTGGAAGGTGTGGCTTGATCGCGGGCGGACGTGAACCAAACCATCATCCGCGTAATCGGCAAGCTAGCAAGCCGCAGTACTGACCTCATCAAGTTAATCTTCATTCAGCTAAGGCGTAAACCGCCAAGATGAACCGGTTCGCTGGGACTTTGTTCAATGTTTGCGTGGTGGGTCATAAGTTATGCAGCGTGCTCAAGATAGCATCTTGTGGGCGCGATAGCGGACAGCTCGTGCCTGAAACAGTAAATAGAACAGTTGGGGCTGGCCGCTAATCGTTTTCTTGTGCATGACAACACTGTCTGCCACGGTTGAGTTCAGAGCGGTCTGCCACCTCATTTACGACATTTCATTAACATGCGACACATTTACTGAAATAGAAATGACGTACGACGGAGGTTCCGTTTCAAGAATAAATTCGCATATTCTTCCTCGATGCGGCCATCCAAAAGATTCTGATCCCGCCAGTAAGCAACGGGTAAATCCGCGGACAGGCCTCCAACTGTTTGGGTGACTGGGTCCCAAGTACATATGCTGTCAGCGAGATCAAGATCTCTCTTCGGAAAAAAAAAAGTGTGTAATACATCATCTCGCCATTCGCCACCAACAATAGCTCGCTTCACCTGTTGAGTTTAATAGATGGATCTGAATATGTACTCGGAACTTCGAGTAACATCATAATGCGACCAGGGTATGCGGACGTAACTCGCGTAACCTTCTATCTGGAGGCTGAAAGGAACGGGACCTGATTGCGGTGTCTGACAGCGGAACGAACCAGTCATGCGGCACACCCAAGGCGAAAAAGGCCAAGCATGAGTGGTCATTGAGGCTTCATATTCATCTCCCGAGCGGCCAGCGGTGATAATGTGGGAAACCAACTCATTATCATCGTGTTCGGCATAACAGAGGCTCGGCGCGCGCAGCGACTGAATTGTACTCAAATCTGTCGGATTTCGGGAGAGATGATGAATTACGACGTTTAGGTGAATGTGGTCAACGTTGCTCTTATCGAGCCCGCTAACTCCTGTGGTAGGATGGCTATCACCTACAAACAAATTAAGATCACGTTAAACGACAAGAGAATGACTTAATTAGTTACCTGACGGACTTTTCGTTCACCCCCAACCTCCCAGCCACTCTCTGCGATCGGAAGTACATAACCGTTTACTAGCCGCGTACAAAGTTTGCCGACAGCTTGCTTGTCGGTAACATACTTGCGCCATCGTAACATGTTCTCCAGAAGTTTTACGGCGCGAGAGAGTAATCGCTCTCGGGCAGGTACTGCCTCCGGGTCAAAGGGGGGACGACTCAACTTGACAAAAGGGGACAAGAGAGCCTCCGCATTGGTCGTAGCGCCGTCCAAAAGGGCGCGGACGGATTCCAAAATCATCTAGAGATCCGTGTAATGTTAGAAATCCACAAGTTTGCAATCACAACACAGCACCTGAAATTTATTACTGTCCGTTCCAACGGAAGCTTCCACTTGTTCGGCTAGATCAACCATTCTCTGCACATCCATCGCAGAGTATGGGTCAAGTGCCCCTAGCTTGAGCATTTTGCAAAGACGGGGTGCGACCGCAGTAGAAATCATCGCTGAAACAATGTCGCCGTCCGGACCAAGTTCCGGTTCCGGTTCATCAGTCTTTTCGCCTTTGTCCGGAGGCCGAGAATATTGATATAGTGACGAATACCAGGCGAACTGGTCCAGACTCCCCTGTGACTGTCGCGAGGTGTTAGAAGCTATGCCAGATGGCGAGGATGGACATGCCTCGAATGGATTCCATCCCAGGATTTCGAGTCGTACCCAAAACTCCCAAGTACCAACAAGTCCAAGGCCACCCCAAGCGCCAATGTAACTGTCAGTATAACGTTCACGCCATTCGCCGAACCATTTTGCAAGGCCACGGTTCGGGTCCTTGAATTCAACAGACCTGACGTCGGATAAGATGTCTTTACCGTCCGCAGCGATCCTCTCGAGGGCCTGCTGATAATCGAGAGCATCCGACTGGGTTAGTGATGAGTCGGTTGAGTACCCTTCTTCGCGACCGTCAATATCCAACTCCGCCTTTCCAGCGCGTCGACGGGTGCGTCTTGCTACTCTGGCTGTGCGCCGCTCCCTTCTGAAAACGATAGAGTTTGATGTAGGTAATGTGCGATGCAGTTCATCGGCCACGTCCAATTCGGCGGAGGATCTGGGAATTGCGCCAAATACAACCGAGAGATCGTCCTCGTCCTCGGCATTGCGCCGCCGCGCGATCATCTCGGCTCGCTCTTTCAGTACCGAAAGGTGTTCCTCTTCGAGCTTTTCGAGCCTGGGGAACTGTAAGTGTCAAGTCAGCATTGCCGCGCGCCAAGCAAGATGATGAGACCTTTTCATCAAGAAATGTGGCTACGCTCTCGACCCAGTCCTTGAATTCTGCGAACCAGCCTCTTTTCGATTCGGTAGCAGCAATCATTGAGCGAAGTTCGGTCTCTCGCGTATCAAGTTCGGTACGCTGTTCTGCGAGAGATGTAATTGTGTCAGTGTTCGAAGCATGGGAATCGGATAGCAAGGCCAATGATCGCTGAAATCGTTCGATAGCTGGACCAAGGGCAGGTATGTCTTTTGCAGGTGGGACTGGGAAGGTATAAGTAGTTGTATAACGGAACGAATGAAATATATACTTCGGGCAGGCTTGTAAATCTGTTTGACCGGGGTCGGTTCCGAGGCCCTTGCAGGGTCATGGCCCCCTCTCCGAAGTTGCTCTCTCTCCCATTCGAGAGTTTCTTCATCTTCATCAACTCTGATGTACTGCGTCAACTATAGTACGGGAAAGAGGAAAGTACATACACCTCAGCAATCATTTCCTTCATACTGTCTCTGCGTTTCGAGGCCTCGACTTTACGTGCCTTTTTCCCCAGCGCTATCCTCTCTTGTGCACTGGTGTATTCTGCATACTCTGTAGGATACGAGTGAACAAAAATGATACCATGAAACGGAAATCTTACCTACCGTCGTCGCCTTCCCCTACCTCATCCTCTTCTCGCATCAAACGGCTTTCCGGATGAGGGCCTTGAGAGATGTTGGGCAGTTTTGTAACAGACAAGGAAATGTAGTCTTGTTCTTGTTCTGCCGTACCAACACGCAGACGTTCTCGTCGTTCCTTTGCAGCCACAATCCTTGATTGGGAAGGGATCACGGTCTTGGTGGCCTCTGGGGCAGCATTAGGACGAAATTCGGAAGCGGCCGACATAAATGGCTTGCCTGAAAATCCTACAAACTCGGATGTACTGTCATCTACAGGCATGGATGCATCTACGTCGCAAATGTCATCGACAATGGGCGGTCGAGCGGAGTATGTGCTGGCTCGAAGTTCTGATAGGTAAGCCTGATCATAGACTGGTGCACCATTGGAATGAGTGCTGATGGTGGCCTGGTCTAAAGTTGCTGGTAGCGAACTTGAAACAAAGGGTGAGCACGCAGACGATGTTAGTCGGTCGACACGCACGCTGGGTGTGAGCCAAGGGTGAGCTTGCGACTAAGGCTGGATTTTTTAATCTGAAACGAGGGTTCCTCTGCGGCCTAACGTGCAATGGATCAGGGCGGATTCGGGCTGGCTGCAACTCGCTTACCTCGTCATCAGCACCGAAGCTGAGTCGGGACTTTGGCTGCGTGCGCTTTGCCTTTGACTTGAGCCTTGACGCGAGGGAGAGGGGCGTGTCCGCTATGGATGTTTCGCCGCTGTCGAGGTCGGCGTCGACCCTCGCGCGCTGGGCTGGACGCGACGTGGATTTCTTGAAGACGACCTTGTCCGACATGGAGCAGCGTGACGTGACACAGTGTGTGACAATGTGAGGGTGGGACGAAACTCCCACGGGCATTGTCATTAACGAATGGTGCAGCCAACGCGTCCCCGACCACGACCGCGTCTGGTGTCGAGACAGC
>JBBPSA010000402.1:0-10412 GCA_038093355.1 Boletus calvinii | reverse complement strand
TGATAGCTGGGCTGACACACAGGTCGGACAGGTCGCGCTTGGCGCTAGCGGGGATGCTGTGTTCCTGGTTCATAGTTTCTCGTGACAAACGATTTTTTTTTTCCTTTGACGCACGTCTCATGAATCTCTAATCTGCCTGATGCCGGTAGACGAAACGCGAAGCGTAAACGAATAATAATGACGAGAGAGGTGAGAGGTTCGGGGCATATTGCGCGTGTGCGTGTGTAGGGGGGGGTTTTAGGTCAAAAAAAGAGACAATGGATCCAAGGGAATTGCATTGTTTCTCGGGGTCATTCACGTAGCGGTGATTTGTGTGATTAGTTACAAGGAGAACGTGGAGACGTAAAGATGAACTTGGTGGAGGCAATGCGGTGCCGCTGCGGCCAAGTGTGGCTGGTGCCGAACACGCAGTGGATAAATGAAAGAGGTGTGTATTGGGGGAGGGCGTGTGTGCGACGTGTGGGGGGATGGATGTGGCTAGTGTGTGTATGGCACGAAATTGGATCCGTGGACTCGGGCTGATTCAGCACAGAATCTGAGTTCAACATGGGCAACACAGCCATGCGTGCCGATCGCTGAGAGAGAGCCGTGTCAGTTGGACAGGCAACATTTTCTTAACTGGGTTAGATACATCTGGTGCCGTACGTTATCTGGACGAAAAAGACAAGGGAGTGCCGAGGGGTGGGATTGTGCCGAAGATGTGGGCAGATGTGGCCTCGAAAGGCTATCGTGGGTCGTGACCAAGCAGGGGAGTGGAAATAGCGCCCAGAAGAGACCTGATTGAGGCTGTTTCTTTACAGACCACCTTCGAGCGATGTGACCGCCAAGGGTCCTTGCCTTTTTCGGTAGCCATCACTTTTGGGTCAGGTGCCTTTTCGCCCGCCATCACTGACGCCACAACACGCATCCACTCCCCGTCGGAATTTTCATGGCTTTCTGTCCACAGTCCGATAACGGAACTTCTCCCCGGCCAGCTGCCTCTTTGGAAACACATAAAAGCGTCCTCCTCTTTCCCCTTCTTCCTCACCATCGTCACCACTGCTCAGCCACTCCTCTCAAATACAAATGCACTCCGCTACTCCTTCCTGTGCCACCTCTTCGATGACCGCTCCTCTCCGCGCTACCCCTCACGCGTCTTCCATCCCCGTCTCGATGCGCCATGGTCATGATGACTCGACCACCTTTGTGAACGCAAACGCACCCCAATGCTGCCATTGTGGCTACCGCGGCTCTCATTCCCCCAGCTGCCCCTTCAAATGAGCATCTCATTGTCTCTGTTTCACTCTATTTATTCCCCATTGCTCGTAAGTTCCCTCTGCCACGCACGCCACGCATCCAGTCTAACGCGCACCGTCGTAGATATTCCTTCCGCCCATGTTCTGCCGTCGATCGCATCCGCTGTCCCGCATTGTATCACCATACACATATACCACGTGCATATGCGCACGCTAGTCGAGAGGTCCTTCGTTGACCCTCATCCATGGACATCCGCAGTTGTACGATCAGCACTAGTTCGTCACCCCTCATTGTTGTTTACGTGGCGGTGTTGTTTTTTTGTGTGGAGCGCTGTGGGGTATGATTGTGTTGTCATGCAGGTTTGTCGGAGCGCAGGGGCGGGAGTACTATACCTTCATAGACTCACACACACATGCCGAGAGGGCCTGCATTGTATATCACCCCACTACACGATATCCAAACAATATTCGATTGTTCATCATCCTCGGACCGATGACTTCATCGTTTCAACCTCCGCCATGAATCAAGTCATTGGATCCGAACGTCCCATGATGCGCTGTTTATCGCCTCTCATCTCGGACTCTGATCAATATATCCCAGCTTGGGGCACCGAATGCTAGAACCATGCATCGCGGACGTCATCCGTGCACGCCTTGGGCAGAAAAAACATGGGAATTACCAGAACGGCAAACCGAGTGCTGATCGTCCGACGTCCGATCCCGATATATAGCCAACCCATGAATCCGACGTGGCATGCTGTGGTACGGCCTGAATCCACCACCACATGCGGTCACGCAGGACGCGACCGCGAGGTCGGATCGCAAGAAGCTCGGGCTCGTACTGGATGGAGTTGCGCCGTCCCGCGAGACGCGGGGTCTGGCTCGGCCCCCGCCTCCCTTGTTGGGTGCAAGCGGACTTTCCACGCGACCCTCGGACGTTTCACGAGGTTGTTCGACCGATGACCCCAAGGGTACTTGTCCGACGGGTAATCGTTTTCAGTCCGTGTAACCAAGACAAGGAGGATCATGTACAGAAATAACATCGAGGGGTCTGTTTCCCTTGTGTGTATAGAGTTATTTCTAGAGCTGGTCACCAGCGTTCCGATAGATGGGAGTAAACTTCCTATTTTGGTTGGAGAACCCGTAGCACCTCACCTCACCCAGCGACGGTACTTGATCGTCGATCAACATGACTTTGAGCACTGATTTATCGTCAACGGTACCTTCTCATTCCGAAGAACTCGAGGTCTCCTTTCCCCTGGAGCACGTCCTCCTCTTGACTCTGAACCGCCCTGGAAGCCTCAACGCAGTCTCCCGTAAACTCCAAAACGACCTCACCGCGGTCTTGCGCTGGTTCGACGAAGAGCCGAGTCTCTGGTACGTCCCCGCTCAACGCCCTCCCGCCTGTCACTCATGCGTGGCATCAAGGGTTGTTGTCATCACCGGCCAAGGCCGCGCCTTTTGCGCGGGTGCCGACCTGAAAGCGTAAGTAAAAAAGCCATCAAATAAACGCCACCACACCCGTTCACGTCTTGGACTCTTCTCGTACCGAAACGCTTCTTTCCTTGTCGTTATGCGTCCCCTTTCTTCAGATGGCATCAAGACCAGATGGAAGGTCGAGTGACTGAACAAGAATCCGTCGCCTCGTCCCTGCATGGATTCGCGGCCATCTCTCGCCGGCACACGTCGTGTAAACCGATCATTGCTGCAGTGAACGGATCAGCCTACGGAGGTGGCGTGGAACTAGTTCTCAACTGTGACATGGTCATTGCAAGCGAAGACGCCGTGTTTGCGCTTCCCGAAGTGAAGCGTGGTGTAGTGGCAGCACAGGGGGGTACGTGTCCTTGTTCTTTGTCAGGTTTCGGCCTCTCTTCTTTTTCTTCTCAACGTGACGGCGCACGACGCCAGTGCTGTGCCCGTTGGGTTTTCTCAGCCGCCCTCCGTCGCTGATTTCTCAAACACTTTGGATGTATGAATAGAAATCGACAAGCGCTGATGTGCCGACGTATCTTCCCTCCGCAGTAATTCCCAGGTTAGCGAAGATCGCGGGTCATCAGGTATGATGCGCGTTCAAGGGTGATTCACCCCACTATGGTTCTCCGCATACTGAGAAAAAAAACGCCGGCGGTGGTTCCGCTTGACATGTAGCTCGCTTCTGAGATGCTACTTTTGGGAAATCCCGTCAGTGCTGTCCAGGCCAGAGATAGGTTTCGATTGTAAGTCCTCGCGTTCACACACTATCACCGCGTATGATTTCACGATGGCGGGCTTCTTTCTTGATGATCACGGCTCACGTTCATTTCTGGGTCTACAGCGTGAACGCCGTGGTTGAGAAATCACAAGTTTTATCCACCGCCCTCGACGTCGCACGCCAAATCACATTGAATTCGCCGGATTCCGTGCAGAGCTCGAAAGAGGGTCTTATTCTCGCGCAGAAGCATCACTTTGAAGAGGCGGTCCGAACTCACTCGCTAAGTACCGTGGGTAAACGTCTCTACAACGGGCAAAACATCAAGGCAAGTGGTCCCATTCTCGATTTCCTTGTTTGATCGCGCCCTCATCTTCCCCTTGTTGCCTCCGCATGCTGTGCTGAAATGCGGTGCAGTGCGGCATCCTACACTAATACCATACAAGGCAGGGGATAATTCGGCTTTTCTCTCTTCCCTTGACAATTCGAATTTCTGACTCATCGCCCATTCTTCCAGGAGGGTCTTACTGCGTTCGCGGAGGTATGAATCATCCACACGTGGTCTCGTACTGTGGGACTAATGGCCACGTCTCCTGTTTTTCTCCCCGGTCCCGCCCGATGCCCCGGGTGCCGGATGCGGCCTTGTGTGTTTCTCGTGAATAGAAACGTCGGCCGACATGGACTAACCCTTCTAAGCTCTGATCGACCCCTGGCCCCCCCACGCCCGCGTTTGGGCTTTTCCTTACTCTCCCCGATATCGCCGCCGGCGAAGACAATCCGGTGTTTAGGGCCCTGAGATAAGGGTAGATGCATCTCGAATGCAGGGTTGGTGGTGTCGTTGTTCGCTTCGAGTTTGGGGCCAAGGGGTTTGCCATTCGCGACCAAACTAAGGGGACCCTCGGTAGGATGTGGGTCGTGCAATGGACACGGCATGTCATTT
This sequence comes from Boletus calvinii, assembly GCA_038093355.1. Classification (NCBI taxonomy): domain Eukaryota; kingdom Fungi; phylum Basidiomycota; class Agaricomycetes; order Boletales; family Boletaceae; genus Boletus; species Boletus calvinii. The sequence continues at coordinate 6,049 of JBBPSA010000402.1, read as the reverse complement.
CTTTATTCTCTGCCACATTTTTTTTTCTCAAAGTTATTTCATGTCGTCGGAGATGAGTGTTTGCCGTAAGGCGATGCAAATGACGGTGTGACAAGGTGTAGAGTGCCTACTATCCATGTTCGTTGGCGCAAGAGTGGTATCATGACGCGTGCCTTCTTCAAGGAAGATGACTATACCACAGCCATGGGAGGTTGCGAGGCTGCCACTCGCTTCGCAAACGGGATGTAAAGTAAGACATGGTCCATTTGTTGAGAACCCGAACCGGCATGACAAAAAGCTTGCTGCACATGGCTGTCAACGTTGGTCGGTGCTTGTACACGATCGCGCAATGCATCTGCGTCATCACAAACCATCTCGGTGGCACAAAATGACTTTTCAGTTCAAGACCCGGGTGTTGTTGCTACGATCGTCTCCTCGGGTTCCGGGGTACAAACGCGGCATACAGATGCACGTAGCGCCCATTTACTTGACATTGAGCGCATCTGTCTCATCTACGCTTCGGACAGTCAAACTTGAAGACTGGTTCCCGGGCGTATCGATCACGCGACTCGAATCTTGGCTTCTTCCTCATCGCAGGACTTCTGGGACCTGCACTCTATGGGCCACGGCACGGGGGGGAAGAGGTGGGGATGGAAACGACGCGGACGCCTCGAGGCACGTCGTTTGTCATACTCGAGGACGTACATGCGTTCGGATCGACCGCAAAGCCCCTTTACCAACGTGCCGTACTCGTCGCCCAAACGTAGTTCCACGTGATGGCGTTGTTTCCATCATGTAGGCTAAAATTGCCAAGCGCGACGGGCTAGACCATCGCTCGGATGTGGTTTAGGTTGCCTGCAGGGTGCAGGTGGACGTTGCGCGGTCAGTGCCCGTTCCAAGTAGGGCGTGGATCGTTTCCCGCCCATGACGGACATCGTTTTCTTGTAGATCCGCAGATACATGGGATCACCTGGGCGCAGTGTCCTGACGTCGTCAAGGAAAACGAACCCCCCCTTGCGATTCGAACGTGCGTCAACAATACCGCGTTCGTACGAACAGTCATGGGAGTGGCTGATCGCGAGTAACGAGGCGCAATGGGTTGCAAAAGGACTTGCGGCAGTGCTACCACAATGTACTGCGCCATCTTGGCGTTGAATGGGGCACGACGTATGACGTTGATGAGTTTACGACGCGCGCATGTCCATATAGTAGTAATTCGATGACACCTTCTAAAGGACGTTTCGGATCTCGTCGTACCGGTACAAGCACCGACGACTGTGGGGGTTGGAAAGATAGGAAAAATAGAAAAATAGTCACGTAAGAAAACATGCGTTGAGGTGGGCGTTTGCTTTTGTGGGCGGGAGCGCGATTTAGCCGAGATGCCATGAAAGGATAGGGGGTTTCCTCACACGGTTGCAAGGTCCGGTTCTCTATCGTATCAGACCCAACTTCCGAGAAGCCGTGGTACAAGAAGGACGAGGACGAACCACGTGGGACGAAGAAGGGAAGAGAGGGCGTAAGACGCGCAACGACGTATAAAGCAGATCGAGGATCTTCGTTGTTGCAGCGTGCATCTGGCGACGAACGCGCCTGGCAAGCACATGCACAAGGGAAGGAGAAAGCGGGTGGGGGAGTTTACCGGTCACGATCAGGGATGAACTGGACAGCAGGCTTGGGCCTGAGGACGCTGTGCTACCTTGACGAGTGGCAACTTGTGGACTGACAGCCAAAAGGTACTTTGCTGACTCCGTAGTCATCGCGCTTGAACGGATCGGTAAGGGCGTCCTTGCGTACACGGATTTGGTAAGAGACTTGCGTCGTACGTCCTCCGAGTAGACCCCAAAGATAAGGCAGGGTTAGCTGCTGACCAGACGTCCCGGCGTTCCGGGCGTAGCATCAATCCGGTTGTGTGCTGCTTCGTTTAACAATGGCAATTGAGATGCGATCAAGGAGAGGGGCGACACGCCTGTGACTGCAGGCTGCCAAAGCGACCAAGGTGTGCCGGCCGGGAAGATCGTCGAGATGATAACCGTAACCGAGGGCCCCGGTCTAGAACTCGAGGCCGTTGCCCAAAAGATGATATCATGATCATGATCATGGAAAGAATCAAACAACACGACATCCAGCAAGGAAGGGAGATTCCCGCTCATTTCGATCGCCAGGGAATTTCACTTGACGTTTGGCTGCGGAACAGGGGCACTGTTGGCGTGAATATCCGCTCGCAAGGCGGATGCATCCTGTATCAGAAGGAGGATATGAAACAGATTCGGATGATACCCACGTAAAGATGAAATGGTATCTGATAAAACTTGTACGTACAAACCAAGACAAACCAAAGGCGACTTAGTAAGCCAAGGCCACTCTACTTCACCATCATGTCCACCCAAGAGGAACAACTGATAGAGCTCATGCTCGAACTCAAGGTGCGTCTGTTTTCATTTGAATGACCCCCCTCGCACTTTTGATGGTTTCGGTGTAACAGAAAACAACGCCGCAGCAAGCGCGGTCCATACTCACTTCAACGCCGCAAATAGCATACGCACTCGTTGCACTCATGGTCAAGATGAACGCTATAGACGTGCAGGTCCTCCAGGTACGTGCATTCATACATCGCGTGTCTTCCCACGACGTCGTGGTGCATTGATTGCCCCGACGTCGCACACGCCTAACGGATTGGCTCGCAGAAAACGCTCACTACGTACTCTGCAAACATGCCGCCACCACCTACGCAACCATCCGCTCAGCTCCCACCTGCTTCCGCCGTACCTCCACACCTCTCCCAATATCGTACGCCGACTCCACAGACGCATACACCCCCTCAGTATAACGGACCCGGTCACACCCCTCAGCCACCGAATCAAGTACCATACATGGCACAAGGGCAGGGCCAGTACGCTGGTCCTAGCGGCTTCGGAACGCCGCCTCCTGCGGCGCCACAACTGAATAGTGTTGGCTTGCCTGACGCACTCTCGTCAATACCTGAAGAGCAAAAGGTAATGTTGATACACGTTGCTTATACATTTTCCTGTGATCTGCATCATAGATCCTGGGCTGTCCTCGTGATTTGCCGAGTTAGCTTGATTGTGCTCATGCATCCCCCCAGGCTATGATAATGCGTGTGATCGCCATGACTCCAGAACAGATCAACATGCTCCCCCCACCCGAACGGGCTGGTATCATGCAACTCGTAAGTTCGTGTTCAGTCCTTTAAGGTTCCCTGCTCAGTAAGACCCTTCTACTTCGGTGGCATCCTTCCTTGTCATTTCCGCTTGACATTGATGCCCGTCACTCTCCGTCCTTCCACCGACCTCTTCACCCGAAATCTCGGATTCATCTTTCCCCACGTTTCCACTTCCCTGTGCTTCCCGCTTCTTCCGCGACATTGCTTCCACTTCCCGTAGCGTACAACACTAGGGCTACCTTCGTAGATGTGATTGCAATTGGGTTCTATTTCATTACTTGCCACCAGGGTTGCCTGAAGCGGGGACCTCGGACGGAGATGATTGCACACTACACATGGTCCACAGTTCTTCGTCGGTTGTCAGACACTCCTTACATGCAGTGGGTCAGACGAGCCCATTTGATCAACCTCCCTGTAGTACCCGTAACCCCGTAACCCCTGTGTGGGATCTCGGTGGCGAGAAGCGACATTAATCAAGCAGCCAAATCCCAGGGGAGACCTCCCAGATCTGTACGTGCTTTTTGAAACTTTTCTAAATCCTATCCTTGCAACCCTAGTTGTTGGGCTGTGGGTCGGAGAGGACAGTTTGTCCAGCGAGCTCTCCGAGGAAGCCTTGTATACGGAATCAGGCATCATTCGCCTTCCGAGGTTCTCCGCTACCGTGACTACACGTGTATTGCCTTGTTGACATCCCGATGTGTCGCACCCCGTCGCCCGTGTCCTCGGACATCTCAGCGTCTGGGGTAAACTCAAACAGCCTGGATCTATCTCACGTAAAAGTGTTTGGCACGTCAGCGGAAATCTCCAGTGCGAAAATCGACCTGGAATAGGTAATTTAAATGTCTTGTGACTTGAGCAAGCGTTTGTCTTGACCCTGGCGGGCGTTCGCCTCGCGGAAGACGTACAGACGTTCGGGTACAACCGAGAGAGGACGGTCAAAGCTTGCGGAGCCATGTGCTCCGACCTTCTGTCACGTCGAGAACGATGCCAACGTCCCCATGGGGTTATCGTTTACACATCATCTTCGCCTGTTGCCCCACACATTGGCGCATGAGGACGGTCGTCGTCCAAATGTTGGGCCGTTCATGTCAAGTGGGTGAGTCCGACGATCGCAGTATCATTTAAATCTTGTCGTGACTTGGCAGGTGGCAACGTTATCTACGATGGACGTGTGCGCTGCGCTGCACAACTTGGGTATAGATGGTATCTACGGGCTTGTCAGAAGGACTCTTGAATCGCTTACTTGTCAATGCACTCAGGGACGTGAGGGAACGCCGGACGACTATCCTAGGTCCCCGTGTTTTTTTTCCCATTTACAAACCACTGAGCGAAGTGGACGCCATCCTCGATGGGCGGTGGCCGACCCGGGTCAACGCATTTCCAAGGTTTGGGATGTTATCGGCACCGCATCGTCCCTGGCCCGAGCGCTGTTCCATCTATTTATCCTTCCAGCGTAAGCTCCGTCGACATCTGTCAAGTGGCCAAGGGTCAATCCGTCGGGTATGACAGGTAAATCACTGGGCCAGGGCGGTGGTGGTGGAGGCCGCCAATAAAGTCCGGAGTGCCTCGGAGGCGATGTTGAACCACCTCGGTGACTCTCTAAAGCTATCTACCCGGTCGGCGTTCCTGACAAAGGACGGCCCGCTGTCGCAAAGTCGACTCATCTGACATTCGAGTTCGTGTGACATGTATTGATGCATAGTGTCCATCATCATGTTACCCTTGCCACTTGTCTCTCAGTCTATAAATCCCGACAAAACGTCCGGAGCGTGGATGCGTGACTTGGAATCATCCTCTTACAGTCGTACGGTGCGTGTATCTGAGGTATACGATGGAAAAACTAAAAGTGCGTTCCGACTGCGCGTGACGAACGACACTAATTACCCATTGCGATCAACGCGTCGACCTCGATCTTTGTCTTGGAGTGTAAAGCATCGTTGCCGCCCACGAACACACCATCTAGGAGGCACAACACCGATCAACGAGGGAGATGGGGGAGGAAAGAAAGGGACACAGACTAATAAAGGTCCGAGGGACAGAACGTGCGCCCGTCTTTACCTTCAGATAGTCTTGAATAGCGGACTCGTCATTCAGTTCGTCCAGTCTACGCGCGAGATTGAGTCATGCAGACATCATGAGCGCAGATGGATAGTGTACACACTCGACGACCTTGACTGGTTCCTCGGGGTACTTTTCCCTGAAGTATTTTTTGGTGTCTGCGCAGTGGGGACACCATGACTTGGAGAAGACAACGATCTTGTTCTTCGCGATCTTATCCTGATAAGGATTCAAAGCACAGATAACGTGAGCATCGTGCTTGGGACATGGGTTCGATCACACCCGACCACTCACGTCGACGAATTCTTCAACGGATGGCATTCCGAATTGTCGTTGGGCAAGTGAAAACGAGGATGCAGTAACAGAAGAAGATACAGAGTAGGCGTGGGGAGTGGCCTTGATGGTAGATGACAGAGAACGATATATATGGGACAAGAGCGTCATGTGGACGTTCCAGAACCGTCGGCGTTGTTGAATAAGCTTGTTCCTCGACGCGTATTTAACTGTTCGGTCATATGACTTAGTCGACCCCGCTTTCTCGCACGTCGTCCATACGACCGTACAAGATTTCTATTGCGTTCGTAAGACTTCGGGATGCTGAATGAGCCTTGCCGCCGAGACTCGGAGTCGCGTTGCTAGCAAGACGTGTCAATGATTCATTGAATATTATAATAGCCAAATAAATTATTTCATTTCGTCCGTCCAGATTCGAATATTCAGGGTGAAGCCCGTCAGTCAACTTGACGAGTCAAGTACACCTCGCCATACGCCAGCCACAGCACCCATGACCGATGCGATCAACATCAACATAACCGTCCATTTTGCTACCCA
>JBBPSA010000401.1:0-10418 GCA_038093355.1 Boletus calvinii | reverse complement strand
AAATCATCATTGATTTCCTCGTCGGAGACCTCTTCATCGTCCATGTGCAGTGAGGGAGGTGGCGCCATGTCATCCTCGAAAAATGCGCCACTGTGCGCCTCTTCTTCGCGGCCCAGAATAGTTTCCAACCAAGGGTGAACGAGATACAGAGATTTCATGCGAGAGAGATCTTGCCTCGTCTTGATCTCTACCATCCCAAACACAATAGTACCCGCGCGATAAACGCGACCCGAGCGTGTTCGATAAGGCGAAAGTGATGGGAGTTGGAAAGCGATGCATGGGAGTTTCATGCGACTCGCTGCGAACCAAGGTGCAGGAAGCTCATCGAGACGGTCATATAATCTCAGGGCGACATCGAGGTCAAATGAGGAAAGATGCGACGCAGCGAGAATTCTTTCCATCTCGGCGTCCGGAATGGGTAGTGGAAGATGTGTCGTCGCTGGTCCTTTGAATACAGTGATATGGGCAGGTAGGCAACTGTTGAAGCTGCCAGACTCCCCAGTCCATGCAAGGATACTCACATCTCCAGATCCGGCGAGAATATGCGCCAACAGACGTCCTAACGAGCCCTCCCCTTCACCATATATTGCTGGTATACCAGTAATGGAGAAAATGCCGAGCAATGAATATGCAGCATCTTCCACGAGCGTCGTCTGACGGGTTGAAGCAAGACGCAGCTTCTCCCGAATACTCGTTAAGCCCGGGCGTATTGCCATCAGTTGCTGTGCTGACATGCCCGTGGCATTCTCCATTTCCGAGATCACTTCCGGCGACTCTTTATGATTCGGCAGCTCCAGGTCGAGGTAAAGAGTCCAATCCTCTGTGTAGAAGCAGATCACTTTGGAGGCGACATATTCCTGAAGTGTCCAGGCACGAGTGTTCCAAATGCTGTCCACGAGAGCGCCGCGCTGCGATGGAGAGCGAACACCGCGGAGGAAAACGATCATCACTGCAGAACCCTGATACCACTTGAACATGGCCACCAGTGCTTCTTGGAGAATGAAGTGATCGGATTTGTTGATACAGCACGTATCGCTCCATGCCCAATTGAATCCCGCATCCCGAACGATCTTGCAGAACGTTTGCAACTTGTCGTGAGTCGGAGATTTATCTAGGTCATACACCGCCATGTGTACCACCTGTTGGAACAGCGGCTCATTATCCTCCCACTTGTGCGATAGCATGACGTATCGGAAGTACTGCCGTACTTCATGCTTGATCCGGGCGTAGTCGATGCGTGTCCTCGTCGATGATACGAGTTCATTAAATATTGGCAGGGCTTCGAATGTAGATGCATGCTCGGCTCTATCGTGAAGACGTCCGGTGGTCGTGTTGATAAGCACACGTGGCAAATGACGGATAGTCCGTTGAACAATCTTGCGAATTGCCGCTCGTGTACTCGATGGGCTAATGTACTGATCGCCGTGCTCTGCCAAATAATGTAAACAGCTCATCTTTATCATGGTAACGAGGACATAGCTCACGTTGAACTTCCGGATCAGGTGACTCCGCCATCTTCGAGAGCATCACCTCAAACACATGAATCGCATTATCGTAGTCTCCAGCCTTGTGCAAAGCCGCATGCTTCACCTCGTAGCCGCACGGTGACGACGGATCGAGCGTGATCGCCTGGTGATGATGGGTGAACAAGACGAACTCCATGATGCAAAGTGATGTACCCGGTTTGCGTCGTCTAGAGCCTGCTTCCATGACCCCATTGACAGAAATGCCTTGCTTCGCTTGACGAAAATGTCTTGTGAGAATGGAGGATTGGAGGACAAGGCGGTCGTGTAGTGAGAGATGGCCTCATCATATCGCTGAACATCCACTGCCATATCTCCGAGACGCTCCAGTTTCTTGGGCAAGCGCCGTTTGAAGTCTGATAGAAATGTTACATGAGCAATAACACCAAGGGGGCTCGACCACTGACCAAGTGCCCTGTCATGACGCTCGTCGTGCAGGTTTAACTCCTCTCTCAATTTACTCGTCGTCTGCTGGAAACACTCGACCGCGTCGACCTGAATGCCGGGTTTCTGGTATGTAGGAGGTAGATGAGATAATGGGGCTGAATTCTATGTGGGAAATGATCGGATTCACTAAAATGCAAAGAAACATGATACTCACAGTGGTGCGGGCGACAGTCGTAACGAAAGACTGGGATTGTTCGGGGGAAGCCGATCTGGACTTTTGAGTGGGAGGGGATGCTAAAGCAGAGACATGGAGGCTTTGAGTGAAGGGGGCGTCACAGAGAACATGGGCAGGTGTTTTGGGGCGTTCTGAGAGCTGGGAGAGGGGTCAACGGAGATGAATGTGAACGGATAGGAAGGGGGACTGACGGCGTTCTCTGGAATGGGATCTCTAGCCTCGCGGTCGCGAGTAGCTTTTTCCTGTTCCCTCTTGCGCTGTGCATGGCGACGAATTTTTGCCATGCGTTCGTTGTGACAGTTCATACAGTATATGCCGTGACTTGTCTTTGCAAAGACCGACCCGTCGATTCTGTTGTGGCAGACCTTGCACTGGAAGCAGTGTACATGATACGAGCTGTCGCCGGTTATCATCGCCTCGTCGAGGATGGGAAGTTGGCAGATGCTGCAATTGTAGCTGCACTCTGCACAGATGGGGGAATCATCTGGAAGCAACAGGAGGTTCGTGTCCACGGGGACCTGATTGTTGCACTTTGCACACTTGAAGCAGTCGACATGGAAAAAGGACTGGCTAGTAGAGGGAAAGCGGGTTATCGAGGAAGCGGGTAGGAGGATCCGACTGACCCGAACGCGACGACCAGACCGCCGCTTTCACCTACGGCCAATTTCTTGCAGCCAGGACAAGTCCGAGTCCTGTTCTCGATGTCGATGTCGATGAGGGCTGCCATGAGGGAGGGGGATAGACCGGAGAACGTGCCAGAGCGCCGAAAACAAACCAGTGGGGTTATATTCGGGACAGGTTTTCAAACCATTATTGCATGTCCAATACGACATGTTCACCGCAATGCAATGCTATCAATACCACCAACTCCACGAATGGTGTCATTCATCACAAATAACACACAATCTCTCTTTCAAGCTCCCCTCTGAGTACACAACGCCTTTCAGAGCTCCGGCGTACATGTTCCACACAAGTTCCCTATACCCCATATACCCATCCACAACTGCTTCCTTGACGTGCGTGAGCAGCACTGACACCGTCCGATTGTCCTCTAGGTATAACCGAAGCTTCGTCACCGCTGACCTGAGATCGCGTTCGCATGCTTCAACAAACTCGGCATGCAATTCTTCAGCCACGGATTGGCGTGCCCAGTCTTGTTCTGTGAGCAACTGAACCGGTCCCGGTGGATTCGTGGACGGAGTCGCCGTACGGGAGGTGTTGAAAGCCCGCACGCGGTCTACCCATTCTTGCAGGGGTTCACACGGACCCTTGGCACAGAGTGAGATGAGGTTTTGACAGGCGCGTTTGAGATCTTGGTCGATTTCCTAAGACAAGGATAAATGGCTTCCAGTAGCACTTCCGGATGGTATCGGCAGCAACTTACGTGCCTCGCATCTGTCATGCTCTCGTATCCACGGGGCATCCCGAGGGATGCAAAGAGTGCGTCGGGAAGCAATGCAGTTGTTTTGTTGAAAATGGAAGCCAGCGCGTCTGTGCATGTCCAACGTTGTTAGACTCGGAGGTGTAACCAAGCAGGTGCCTACCTGTCATGCCACCCTGGCCTGTTTGTCGCTGGGTATCTCTCCCAGCCAAGTCTAGGTTGTTTGCGACTTCTTTCAAGATGAGGAGGTGTCGAACGAGGAAGAGTTCACCATCGAGTGTGCTTGCAGGAGCGTTACGTTGCCCTATGATGGAACTTGACGACACGAGCGACTGTCGACACAGGCTCACGGCTTCCTGAGCAATGTCTTCGAATATCGCAGGCTAGAAATTTAAAAAAGTGAACCACTTAAACTAAAAGGTGCATCAAGGTGTTACCTTGACGAAATCGTGTAGTTGAGATAGCACCCAAACAGTTTTTTGCAAGGTTGGATACCACGTCTCCTGCTTATCCAAGGAAGACAGTTGGAACAACCGACTAACGCTTTCTTTCTCTCTGACGTCAAACTGGGAAGTAGGTTTTCTCACAGCTACAGTGGTTCATGAGCGTTCTCTGGTCCGCGGAAACCGGGGTCTCGAACAACGAACCTACGAGTATATCTGGGTACGCCAAATCTTCCGGCTTTGGGAGATAGTACCGGATGTCAGCTTGAATCAAGCTCTGAGCCTTGAAGAACAGTCTCGTCTGAGCATCTTGAAGGACCATTTGTAGTAAGTGGCTGATGTGAAGTTTCCCGAGGCCTCTTGGCTTCGGATGATCGAGGTCCACGCTAAGCTCGTCGGATGGCTCGTCAGGGAGCTCGACGACGTCGAGAACCATCAAGGCTTGGAGGACAGTACAAACTTCGCATAGCGTAGTGAGTCGAGTCTCGTGAAGTATACGAGGCCGGAGGTCATCGTAGAGGTAATCACAAAGGGTTTCCAAGTAGGGGCTACAAATGCCGGTCCCGAATCAAAGGTGATGGGTGTAGTAAATGACACCACTCACTATAGTTGATCCTCGTCAGAATCGAAAAACTCGCGGAACAGATTGAACTCGTCCGTACAGAGTTGCTTCAGGTAGGCACATCCCGCGTTTGTCTAGCAAGCAGAATGAACTTCAATAATTTGAGAGAGAATGAGCCCATACGAGTTCAACAAGCTCGGTATGCGTTGGATCCAGCCCTCGTATTTCTTCCATCAAACGTCCAACCAAGAGGGTCTTGCGCGCACTGAAGTAGGCCGAATGGCATTCAGACAAGAGAGCGGAGAGTTCCTCTGGGTGCGCAGTTGCTCGCCGCTCGAGCTCGTTGAGAAGAGGTGCCAATTGAGGTGTAACACTCCGAAATCTGGTATACAAGAGATGCATCTGTGCTGTAGCAGATACATCCTATTGGGGTTAAGCAGAAAATACACGGGACAAACAGAGGATGTACTACCTTTTCAGACAGACGCTTGGATACGTCTGCTGTGAGAGCTCTGAGAGAGCCGACAAAAAACATCTTGATGAGTGTCATGGCGCGCGTCATGCATTGTTGGAAGCGCAGTAAATAGACCTCTGCTTCCTTGTAATATCGCTAGATGCGATATCCTCAGTACTAGCACGTTAACGTGGCGACTAGTAAAAGCACGCACGTGAGCTTTCAGATATTCGATGCATATATCGACACGTTCGACCATGTACAAGAAGTCGGTCTGTAGGACAAGTGATTCTCCAGGGTGATTGAGCATCCGAGTTGCGTGTTCGAGCTCCTGGAAATACTCCAGCCGAGTATCAATCTCGTCTGTGACGTCAAGCAACTTGTCCTAAGACCAGTCGGGAGCACCATCAGTGAACAAACGACCCAGATAACGCACAATAACTGACCCTGCCTTCGAGAAGCCGTTCACAAGCATCCTTCAAGCTCCTACCACCCTCCTCGACGCTTCTCCAACCTTCGAGCATGCTGTCCACCTCCTTCTCCACCTCGTCAAGGCGTTCCAGCAACATGTCCGCCGTGCTCAAATGCTCCGCAACCATGGCCACATGCGCCCTGAAATGGGCCTCTTGGCTATGCGCAACGGAACGATCGACTTGTGCGAACCAATCATAGAATTGCTGAGGCGTCTGTATGGGCACTTTGGGATCCAGTGCATGCGAAGGGGCTGAACGCGCGAATGCAGGAACGGGAGTGGAAGGTCGGGAGCCTGACCCGAGTTTGGTCGTCGCGCGTAAATTGGGAGTGGGCGGGTGCGAGGCGTCGTCCTCTACGGCGACCTTTTTGATTGTGAGACAAAACCAGTCGCATGGAAACCTGGCTTACTTTCAGGGGAAGAGGTGACTTTTCACTTGCTATCTTGATGGCAGCCACACTCTTGAGAGCGAGGTCGGTCAAGGGTGCTTTAGCTTCCCATTCTTCGAGGGAGACTTGGGGCTTTGGTTGCACTGTCGGGGTTGGAAGTGCAGCTGGACGACGTTGTGTACTCGGCCGAACAGCTGACATTGGTAAGAAGCTCAGATCTGGTCGACATTAGAGTCGGAGTTGGTCGGTACTGACTCGAGTATATAAATGTTTCTAGCGTACTACATTACTAGTATGTGTCGAGTCTGCGTGGATGTGTATATCAGATTAGAGATGACTTGCACAGTCAATGAAACGAAAGCAGCCATGACCCTACATCCTCCATGGCGATGGTTCATCAGGCATTAATGGAACAGGAGAAGCCACAACTAGTGGCAGTGATTCTTTGAGGGAGCTGACAGACAAGTCGACGGTGCCCGATTTTTCCATTGACGCGGTTTTCCGATGGAATGCAGCGAGCGATGGTTTGGGAGCAGGCTCGAGCACAAAACCGGCAAGGTGGCTAGGAACCTCATACAAAGATGCGTCGGAAAGTGTAACTTCGCCAGTCGGTGGCTGAGGCGACGGCGGGTTTGAACTCGAGTGCAGATGGGATGGTGTGTCCGACTGATTGGTCCGACCCAAGGGGGTGTTATTTGCGCTGCGTAACCGCCCGTTCTCTCCTTCGATTAGTCTGAGTGCTTGATGTAATGCATCTTTCTCCAAGCGCGTTTGGTTCAGCTCTTCTTCAGTTTCGGCTCTTTTCATACGCTCTGTAGCAACCATCTTGTTCGCCTGCGAGTATTCAGACAAAGGAGCGTATCAAAGATGAGCCGCTTACCTCTTCAAACAACGCTTGTGACAACGACTCAAGCTCCGCCTCCAGCGCAGCCTTGGCCGCATCTGCGGCTTTGTGGGCCTGACGTTCGCGCTCGAGTTGTTCTTGCAACTCTTCAATCTCCTTTTCTCGTGCATTTGGCACCAGGGAGGAAAGGGAGGGCGAAGTGAGATGTGATGGGTGGGGAGAGACGGCAGGTGATCGAGCGCCTGTTTGCAGATCAACGAAAGCTAGAATGGACGTGCATGTGTCTGACCCACCGCTACTGAACCGAAATCTAAAGAAACGGCTCTCTTGGCTCGTGATCGGGGTGGCTGGTTGAGTAGAGCCTGTCCATGCAGGAGGCTTGGCACCATTGACCAGGACCACGGCCGCACTGGATGGAACGGCAGGTGCCCCCGACTCATTCAAGGGGCCGTAATCTAGGCTTCGAGGGCGCTCTTCAGACTTGGTTTCTGCATTGTGATTCTGCACCTCGCGCGCGCTCCAGCGACGCCAACCGACATCCCTGGCGCTGCACGGCATCTCCCTCTTGAGAGCCTCCTCGAGCATTTCATTGTTGGATATGACGAGTTGAAGATTCGACTTTGCGAGATTCAGCTGTGTCTCCAGTTCTGTCTGTGTTTTGATTGCTGTCTTGAGAAGGGTAGACTACAAAACGGGATCGATCGAGGGGAGAATGAAGCTGGACGTGGGCTCACGAGCTCTTCCACTTTGTTGAGGACGCGGTCGAGGGCGTATCGGAGGTCTTCTTCCTGGCCTTGAGAAAGCACACGGCGCGCATCACGCAGTTCGTCATCCAGACCTTCGAACACGGTGGACGTGGGTGACCTGGCACTCGATCCGAACGAAACGCTGGACAACATGCGAAACACAGTCACAAGGAAGCGGTCAAAACTTCACACAAGTTGCCATTCGCGGTAATTTCAGGCTGCCGTACTCGACTTTCGTGTAGGCTATCCATGTCGTGGTAGCGTTGCATGCACTCGACTTCTCATGCCCACGCAGGATCATCACTGCCCGTATGGGAACATGTTTTCAATCATCCCAGTCCCATTCGCTGATTCCTTTCAAGTCGTCGCTGTAACGGAACCGTTCTCGTGGCAATACTGCCGGTGCGGAACCCGCGGAAGACTCACCGCCACATCTCTCTCATCTCCCGAGCATCTGGCAAGTGCTATCCGGTCTTGTCTATTTGCTGCGATCACCGTTACAAATCGCGCAAGAATGTCACAGTGACGGACAAGCTGCGGCGGCCAATTCCCACTTCACACTAGTTTATTACGCGTGGCCATGCCTCGGCCATTTTCCTGCACCATTCCCCTCCTCTACTCTCTCCGTCAAGTCCATCCAGTTCGCTATGCCTCCCCCAAAGAAGGTCGACCCTCCCCACAAGCTCACCTTTGCTACTAACAGCGTACGCAACACAACGTTTGCCCTGGAAAACGACAAGTTCTACTATGAAATCGTGACCCGGTTCTGGCACCCTCACCTCACCAAAATAAATAAATACGACTACGAGAACCGTGTCGTGACTTGTGTTGCCGAAATCGAGTCCTTCCCGAAAAAAGAGGTCAAAGTCCGGTTCAACACGCCCGATGCAGAGGGCGAGTGGATTCGGGCTTCGGATTTCGTCAAGTGCGATGGTGGTAACGTGTGCGTACACATTCAATTCGTCGTGCGGCAGGATATTGACATTGCCATAGCGGTGGTGTATTTACCACGGGCGATGAGGGCACAATGTACCGCTGGAAGACGCACAAACGTTGCTTACAGGTATTCGATCCGCCCATCCGCTGCAGCCACTTGAGCTGACTTTTCAAGCTTCAGCTTGTGAAGGCTGATGATGAAGAAAAAGTTCCGATCGCAGAATACCACCCATTCAAACGCCATTTCTTTGTCTTCCGGATGGCTCAGCGTGCATGGCTCGAAGTAAAACCAGAAGCTACCGCCGCTCTCGAGAAAATCATCGGTAAGCATAACGTCTGGAATGGATGGGCTGATACTAATTCATGTCTGGTCATCAACAGTGAGCTATCTTATCGTTGAAAGACGCCGACGCGACGCCAAGATTCGCATCAAGTTGGAGCACCCATAAGTTCTTCGCGATTTATTATGTATCGTTGGACTCTTCTGTCAGTCGTGCTCTGTATGGTGCCTGGTGCTGTGGAACACAGGTTTCTACTGCCGCAGCCTCGGAGGCTAGGCTGCGTATAGCATAGAACGTCACATATATTTAATCGGGTCACTGCTCGCTCGCCGGTTCTATCCCCTCTCCTCGGGTTGAAACACTCGTCCATTCCCTTTTCACTATATTAAATTGGTATCATCATTCATTACGTTCCGTTTCTCGACTAGATCGTCTCGGCTAGATTGCCTGTAGTGAATATAACATACTTCTGTTCAGTTTGTCGGAAACTATATTCAGAATACGCTAATTATGTCCGAGTTCACTTGCTTGCCACCTTTAAATAAAAATGTCTACTAGCAACGATGAGAAACTGAAGGGTCACATTAGTAAGTACGCGAAGACGAAAGTGCTAGCGTCGGATATCGAGGAATGAGTCCAGTACAAAAAAAGACCGGGCTCAGGCGGCCTGAAGGCCTGGTTCCTGAAGCCAGGCCCTACTACCGTATGTACTTCTTTCCCACCGCAAACATCTCTCACGTAGGCGCTTCTCGTTCCGGCAAGGACCCTAGTTACTGCAAGCAAAATTAGGCTTTTGCCAACCGTCGCTGCACGTTCAGCTCTGTGCAATGCGGCATACAAACGCCACCACACATGACGAATTGCGATAGGGGGTTTTGCTGAGAATAGCGCGATACCTCCTGATCATGGCATCATATGGCCCGCTGACTGAGCATATTCAAGTTTTCTCTGCCGCTCTCTCACTTCAGAGCACGCTGACATTCTTTATGGCTGCCAACTTCTCCAGCGTTCCAGTCCTCGACTTTGCCCTCACTGATGACCCGACTCGGAAGCCCGAGTTCGTTGACCAGCTTAGACATGCTCTCATCAACGTGGGTTTTCTCTACCTGAAAAACCACACCGTACCACAGCACGTCGTCGATGATCTTATCGGCTATATCCCACGTCTCTTCGATGTCCCGCAAGAGGCAAAGAACAAGATCGCCATGGCCAACTCCCCTCATTTCTTGGGGTATTCAAGGCTTGGCGCAGAGTTCACCAAGGGCAAGACGGATTACAGGGAACAGTTTGATTTCGCAACACCCCACGAGACCCAGTGGAGACCCGGCGCTCCGGAATACTTGCGGCTGTGGGGGCCTAGCCAGGTATGTGTTTCACCCTCGCGCCGACGATCCGAGTTGACGTTCGGTCCGGTTCGTTGCCAGTGGCCCGACGAACAGCTTATACCAGGATTCCGAAATACCATGGAAACTTACCTTGCTCACGTACAGCAACTCAGCTATCGCTTCATTAGTTTGCTCGCGGAGGCGTTTGGTCTCCCGTCGGATGCGCTGAACAAATTCTACGATACAAATGAGTTGATGCAACACAGAGGAAAGGTAGGTTAAGACAAAGATGAGATATTTCAGTAGTACGGAGGCGCACTTTCAGGTCGTCAAGTACCCAGCCAACGATGGGTCGCTCACCGATCAAGGCGTCGGTCCTCACTACGATGCCGGCTTTCTCACATTCGTAAGATATCTCCAACAACTCAGATGACGGCCCA
>JBBPSA010000400.1:0-10425 GCA_038093355.1 Boletus calvinii | reverse complement strand
AGTGCCGTTCAGCCTTACAATCATTCCATCGGAACGTTTACATGTGGGCACACCTGTGGAGGCAGTGATCGCCACAGCATCAGGACTCTTGACATATGTCTTTCGGAGAGTGCTGATGATCTCCCGCAAAAGAACAGACTTTCCGGTACCTGGTGAGTCAAATGTATATATGCGCAAAAACGAGGTCACTTCATTACACACCAGCGCTTCCAGTGTAGAACACACAGTTTTTAGACTGAACAAGTCGAAGAATTTGTGTTTGCTCTTGGCTAAGAAAGACTCCTGCTGGTTGGGTTGCCACCGGGGCAACCGTCGTTCCGGAAATGCCAGCGGACTTGGTCTTGACATCTGTTCCAGCCGCCGAGGAGATGCGGGTGGTCGTCATGAAGCTGGATGAACTAGTGTATACATCTTCCTTCCACCTGGGGGGTAAAGCTCGTTTCTTGGCAGTCGGCTCGTGAGCAGTTGCCGGAAGGGGTCGTTTGCTTCCGCTGGGTATGTCCGCCGTGGCAACGTTGGCGTAGTTTTGCAGGAGCATGGAAGAAAGGCTAGTTTGCTGGAGCCCATCTAGACCAGCTTGAATGTCCCGAATACGCTGTGCCCGGGAATCAAGAGACTGTTGGGACGCATCTGAATCAGTCTTTGAGCTCGTGGACCAGTCTCGCTTGACGGTTCGAAGCCCCGAAAGCGCTGTTTTGGAGCCAGACATTGCCAATCAATAGCTGGTGGCAGCGAAAGTAGTACTGAAGCAAGACGCGAGACGCGATGGGTGGGCTCTTACAACGCGGTCACGTGAGACTCTTTCCATTACATTTAGTTGCAATCGCTACTAGTACTGTACTGTGTACATTAGTACATGTAGGGCAGAACAAAACCATGCGAGATTCTCTGAAGTATAAAATCCGCACTTCTCAGCTACCCATTTCCACGCCAATCGGACGAGGAAATGATGATCAATATTGGCATTTCACCAGAACCGGTCCAGGGTGGAGACATAACTTCACTGTCCGGGCAGAAATAAGCCGTAAAACAGACCAAAAGAGAGAGGGCCAGGTTTATATACTCTAGTGAACCAAACAAGCACAAACACATCCCTCCTGACTCAAACGCCACAGTCGCGTCTCGTTCTATTCATGTTTTGTTCCTCCTCTAATGTCTAACTTGAAGACGGTTATTGACCGCCTCAAAAGCGAAAAAGTAAAGGAACGGCAGGAGGGAATCGTATTACTCCGCTCCGCCTTTGCTCGTGAGGATGCGGTGTACAGTATCGAAGACGGCCGTGGCTGGCTGGTCCTCTACCAAGCCTTGTTCACGGCAGTCAAGATCGAGAAGGTCGACACTGTCAAAAAAAGTGGAAAGTCAGGAACAGCAGGTATAGCTGCCCAGCGCAGGCTCTCGGAAGCCGCTGCCGCCGTACGCTGGTTGGTCGAGCGGAGTGTCCACTGTCTCAGCAAAAAGGCACTAACGCCTCTCCTTGATCATCTCACTCAAATGCTCGTCCACCGTGGTCAATTGTTTACTCCCGTAGCCTTGGATTACATTAAAACAATCAAACTCCTCCTCTCCTGGACCCCTCACATGGACCACCTCAACGTCGATATCTGGCTCAAGCTCGTGGAGATCAGCTTCAACATCATCCTGGATGATCCCATAGAAGATGAACTTATACAGACGAGAGATCAAATAGCAAGTTCTGTCCCAGCCGACGACTCGATGTACCAAAGTGACTCCTTGCCGTCAGAGGACGGTAACCCTCCGTCCACTCGTAAAAGAGCACTGAGAGAGCACAGTTCCACACCTATACCGGGAGTCGCTTCCGACATCTCCGACCGCCGCGTACCTCGTCATCCGGTGTCTCTCGAGCAGATTGAATGTGCCTCCCTCTTGGCTCTGTTGTTCCGTCACCCTACTGCACCATTTCTGGCCGAGGTGGAGAGACCAGACCCCAGCGATCCAGATAGCTTCCCTAAAAATTCTATCCTGATGCCTATCACACCTTCACTGTTCTGCCGTATGAAACGTTTCTTGGAGCGTTACCCCACGGACACTTCCCTACACCACGATTACCTTCTTGCACTGCAACCGTTCCTTTGCCAAGTGGCCCTTAATTGCAGACAGGAAGTTGACGATCTTGCATGTTGCGCCTGGGATGCGCTGGTGGGATTATGGGGCACCAAGAACAAGCGCATCAAAGAAAGCTTAGTGGGAATTCTCAAGACATTCTTCCCCTTCCTGACGGCCACTCGTGACGCGCCGAACCACGGCTGGCCAGACAGTGTTCAGAGGCTTTGGACCCTTCTCATCGGCGAAGCGGACAGTCGATGGGGTATCGAAGCTCTCTCGATCGAATCACTTAGGTTGCAAGTGAGCGTTGACGGGGCTGGTGAGCGAGAGATATTCGTTGCTCAGACCTTCCAAGCTGGATGGAATTTCGATGCGAGCCAGGCGTTGGCGTGGGCGCTGCTAGAGTTGCAGGCTGATTGCGCCGAGAAAGTATGCATTTATTTCTTGCCCAAGAGACGCACTGAATTAGTACTCACAGTTGTTTGAACATTCCGAGTCCGTGCATACAGGCTCCCCTGGGAGAAACACTTTCAAAGGGAAGAGAGCAAGACGGGAGGACCCTATATCAAGCCTTCTTTATTCCTTACGAGCTACATCCACGATGAGCGTGAGGGTCTATCACCTCCAAATCTTACTTTTCTTTATCGATCGACACTGGTTTCGACTCCATGATTCCCTTCAAAACGATGTAATCGCCACCGTGCTACAGTTCGTTTCGGTAGACGAGGTACCCATCCAGTCGTGGGCATTTCTCTGCCTAGCAGCTATTGCTCATTGTGATGGCATGCAACCGTCCTCAGTCTCTCCCGATGACACCCTTGCAGCGGGTTCCCGTCTGCGCGGATCCACTACCTGGGATCCCATATGGACACATGCCATGCGTCGCGCAAACGTTCCAGTAGTATGCCGTGCAGCCTGCCACGCCGCGCACACTCTCGTGGGTTATGCGAGGCATCTCCTGACACCTCAGCGCGTCCTTGCGGAAATCGAGTCCCTTGCGAAAGACCTAGATCTCCAAGGACCGAGCTTTCCCTACGATGCCGTTTGTATGTTCCTCGCTCAGTGTTTGAGAGTGGCCAGCCAAGATGTCAGACTATATCGCATGCAACTGGAAGAGAAGGTGCTAAGCTGGCTTCTCGACAACTGGCGGGTTGGCACCTCAGCGAAGGATGTCGGCGGTCGATCCCGTATGCCACCACATACTATCGGTGACTTCCTGGATATTTTGGAGAGCGTCTGCGGATGTTCACGACGCAGTGACCCGGTCTGTCGCATGGTACTTCCCGACTGCGACATCGTAAATGTCATGGAGGAACATCATAAAACGAGGATCATCCGGGACTATGTACTACATGCAACACTTCCCTCGCTTGGTCGACATAGCAACCCATTGTCGGATACAAATGTCGCCCAGGAGATCCCGTCAGCGACGACCAGAGTAGATCAAGAACTTGTGCCTCCTAGAGGTCGCGAGAGGAGGGTTTCAGCATTCCTAATCAAAGCCATGGAATCCCTAATAGCTGAATGGGAGATGGCGAAGGATAACAAGATACACCCCACTGCCGAGAAAGTCCGGCAGTCTTTCGATGCTGCTATCGCCGCTCTTATGTTCGAATCCCTACTTTCCTTGAATGGGACGCATAGCAATAGGCGAGTCATCCAATCAGCCGGAAAGGTGGTTGTCCTTCTCGCTCCTTTCGTAACGGATGCCAAGTGGACACCCGAGGAAAGACTTTTGATTCTCAAGGCTCTCGAGCCCCTGGTCGTTGATAGGGATCAAGAAGATATCGACAACGGATGGACAGCATTGATTGAACCTGGCCTGGAGTCTGGGATCAAATCCCATGTTCTCCGTAGCCTACAGATACGCACCTCGAGCCACGTTCGTTCTCATAGCCAGCGTCGGTATCTGCAACTGCTTCTTTGGGAGAACGTAGAGGTATGTATTTTTTTTTTTTGCGGTTCTTACTAATGACGTTTTGGCTTCAGGTTCAAAACGCCTTTGGCACGATCGCAGGGAATCTGAGACAATTGCTTAGCACCCTCACCGATCAATCGACTGATAGACAAGAACCCGGAACAACAGAACATGATGGATTTGGTCCGATCAGAACCACTCAAAGTATCACGCCACAAGGAGAACACACATTACCAGTGACTCTTGCGACACGCAGCTTAGCGGAAATATCTGTCATCTTCCTTGCTTCCGTTCCTGCTTTGCAGTGTCCGACCGGGCAAATACCACGTGATAAGGAGCTCATCAAATTAGTGGTTGAGTGTCCCGAGGAAAAGCTCCTGTTGCTTGGACCCCCGCTTCTAATAGTCGTGCGTAGGAGACTCCTCACCCTCAGCCTTGATGTTTTGGATAACTTGCTGGTTAAATGCGCCGATCTCCTTCGGAGATACTCTCACGCGATCAATGATCAATTCCATTTCCTGGTCGTCGATTTGCTGAAGTCATCTTTACACATCTGGATGGTAAAAGAAGCTGCCATATCCCCCATTGGCGAACATGTGCAAGTTCTTTGTGGATGGATATCCAATATGATGGGGGCGGCGGAAACCAAGAAGAAAACAACGTTTTGGAAGATACGTGACTTGGTTGCTCGCTTTTTGGCAAGATATCTCGCGGAGGACCCGTCGCAGACATTCTGGCCTACCGACTATCACGATATGGAAATTAAACGTCCGCTGAGCACCTTGTTAACGCTAAACCTCGATGAAGATATTCGCGTTCGTTTTCGTGCTGCAGTTCTTTGTGCAGGCTTGTTTGCGGTCGACCGTGACGAACTCATCCACGAGTATGAGAATCTGGACGGTTTCTATCAGCTAGTTCGCGATTCACTACCCAGGGATCTTGCTCAGTACGCCCTTCTCTCCTTAACCATCATTACCTAACTGGACCTGTCAGGTACGAGTGCATGCTCACCAGGACACTCTGTCTGGGGAACATCATGATCGCCAGTTCGTACGTGAGACGAGGGCCTTATTGGCACCTTCTGGAGGCAGCCTTCCACAGCCCGTTGTATTCCCGCCATATCCAAGCGGTGTTGCGTGGCGTTTCCCAACGTCTCGGACTATTCAAACCCAGTGAACTCTTTGAAGCTTACGCTTCCCAAATTGCGCTATCGATTCGACAAAATTTCCTGGACATCCTGCGACTGCCACCGAATATACTTGGCTACGAGAACAGAAGAGAATGTGCGGAGGCAGCTTTTCGCCTATTTACACCCGCCAACCTGATGGAAGGTGGAGGCAGCCAAGAAGCAGTTGCTCACGGTCAACAACTATTTGTTAACCATTGTTCCGCTACCCAAAAGACCATTGCGGACGGTCTTCGCGCCTGTATCGGAGACCTCATTGGCTTGCAGCTCGTTTCGCTCGTTGACACGACCCACGTCAGTGACTCTACGCTCGTGACTCGCCTCGAGGACCTTTTTCAGTCGAAAGACATCGACCTTCGACCCCTTGGAGGTTTCACGCAATGTGTACAGCAAAACGCAGCAAGCATCGCAGCCTCCGTCATTCGCTCCCTCGGCGACCAAGATTTTTCAGATGATGGTGCAATCGTCGAGGGTCTGCGTGCCCACGGCCTGCGAGAAGCTGCTCGGACATTCATGTCGTTGAATAAATATCGCCACTTGAACGACTTCGGATTCCATCCCCCGAACTTACCCCGCTTCGGCACCAGCACCATCTTGCGGTCCTTGCAATGGTGCACTTCAGTAGCAGTCTCAGACCACGTTACTGCAGTCGCGTACCATGTTCTTCACCAGATTTTCGCCGAGTTACACGCAACACCATTTGTCAACGAACAACTTCGCTTGCTGAATGGCATCAGTCTTCTGGTCGCTGTTTTGAGCGAAAAGTTCAAGGATCCTACTCTGCTCCATACCTTCATCCAAAAGTCATCTTCGTTGCTGGCGCAAGCAGATCTTACTCGAGCCGCACAATCATATCTGGAGTGGGGTTTCTCCATCTATCAAACTGAGGTCCAACTTGATCAACGTTTCCCCGATATCTTGATTCATGTTTGCGCTCTGTTGGATGATGACCATGCCACTTCAAGTATATCCTGTGCGCCAAAACGGGACCAAGAACTCTCACTGTGGATCGACGAGCGGGCACTGGTACTTTGCAAGAATTCAAAAATTAAAGCACAAGTTTTGAAAGCCCTGCCGGCGTGGTCCCATCAGCCCTCGCCAGGCCTCCTCTCCGTCGTTGAGGATATTACCGCTGATAGCCTGTCTGCCACTCTAAGCGACCATCGTATAGCCTCAAACAGGTTCCGGCTCGTACGAAGACTACTTGAGTTAGCTGAGCAACGTGCATACAGCAAATCCCAGTTCGCTATGACAGATTTCTGGCGTCTCAAGGATTACATTCCTCCAAGGGCCTATCTGCAACGGGACGATATCGATTCATTCGCTTCCCTGCTCATTGCCAATACCGGCGGTATCTATGGTTTTGGTAGTGAACACCCATTTCCCCAGACTTTGCGCGCTAGACACGGAAGGGGTGTCCGTCTCCAGGAAGAGACACAGGTTAACCCTTCCCCTCAGCGGTCTATCATACAAACTCTACTCGCCATGCTCGATGGGATTAATCCTCCGGAGGTCTATCTTGTCTATCTTACTCTCAAATCACTGATCTCTGCGTCGTCCGAGGAGACTCTAGCTTTCCACCTTTGGTCAGCGGAATATCTAGCCCCACTCGAATTCTTCCAACAGTTCCCGGTGGCATTGTCGATTCGCCCTACACGCAGAATCGCGGAGCTCGACTCCATCTCACACCCGCCCACTGATTTTCCTCGATGGATTTGCTCTCTTTCGACACTTCTGAGCGACATACTGAACTCTTTCGACAAGTTCTATGCTCAGCTTACTCCCCTCATTGCGAATAACGTTCAATTTGCTGAAGAAATACTTCCCATCCTCGTTCACACTCTGCTTTCAAGGGAGTTCTCGCAAGGTGCACCCTCAGCTACATCCGCGAGGAAGCATCTTTCGGATTACTTCACTGCCATACTGGCTGCGGAGGGCCCTAGTCGGTCCTGTATGCGTGCTGTAGTCGACGTCATCCTTCATCTGCGTAGCTTCCGGCCCGTTGACTCCGATGACTGGCTAGCACACGACAAATGGCTGGACGTCAACTTCAGCCTCTTAGCGAAGAGTGCAGTTGGCTGCGGATCGTATACCACCGCGCTACTGTTTCTAGAGCTTGCATTCGAGTATGGGCAGCTCAACAAGGAGTCTCCCGATGGTGTCGAGCATCTGCTGTTCGAGATATATGGGCATATCGACGAGCCTGACGGCTTTTATGGTATCAAGACCACTGACCTCCACCACTTCTTGATCAAGCGTTTCCATCACGAACACCAATGGGACAAGGCATTCCGCTTCCACGGTGCAGCAATTGAGGCTGGTAGTCGCGAGTCGATTGATGCCGACGGCCTCCTCCAATCTTTCCATGCATTCGGTTTCGACAGCCTCGCTATTGGTACTCTTCAGAGCCCGCAGAAAGGATTCCAGTCAGATAATACTTCATCGACCATGTCCTATCAACTGGGATGGCGCACTGAGACCTGGGATTTGCCCGATACTGGAGACTTTCAAGATTCCAACATTGCGCTTTACCGCGCTCTCCGTTCCATCTACCGCGAAAGAGATCCACACGTAATCGACGCCACCATCCAATCTGCCCTATGTGATGCCATGGAACGCTTGCGAACCCTCGGCAATGAAGACATTACTGAGATTCGAGAGATAGCACGGAATATTATGTGTCTCAATCAACTTACGCAATGGAGACAAGGGCTCGTCCAAGACCACCTCAGCCGCAAGTCTCCAGATATCCGGTCGATGACGCAGCTAGTTGACGTTGATCCCGAGTTTGAGTGAGTATGACGTCGCTTGGCTAACCACGCGCTCATGGTCAAGTTTAGATTCAGCAGTCTCGAACGAATACTAGCGACCCGGGCATCCTTGATCCGCTCTGTCAGGAGAAAAGAGGAACGCGAACGCATCGGGAATATGATCACGCCGTTTAACAATAGTCTGCTGGAGCTCGAAAAGCGCTGCCTTGTCCGTCTTTCCGTGGCAGCACGAAAATCGAACAAACTCCAAGTGGCACTAAACTCCATTGTGAAGGCCCGACGTCTTGAGGGCACCTCCACCCATGAAGTGTCTCAGGAGTTTGCGCACGTCCTTTGGCTCCAAAACGAGCAAAAGTTGGCAGTTCAGTTCTTGAAGGATCTTCTGTTTCGACAGAACCAACCCGTTTCAAGTGAGCCTGAGCTGGTTATCGAGCGAGCACTCTCGATGGCAAGTTTGGTGGGTGTTCAATCACGGCCATGTAAGCGTTCTATAACATCATTTAACACGTCAGGGAGCCTGGATTTCGGAAGCATGCCTGGAGAAGCCAATGGACATCAAGCACACATACTTTGATGCGGCAACAGCGCTCGCTACGGAGGTAGAAACACAAATCAACACTCGGGGAAACGCATGTGCCAGCGTCTTCCACAAATGTGCACTCTTTGCCGAACATCAATATCATGTTATCATCAAGTCACCGGATGCCGTGCGGTGGAAGACGTATGTGGATCGCAAGAGTCAAGAAATCAAACAGAGAGAGAGCCAACTCCTTCGAACTCAGCCAGGCTCAAACGAGTATTATGCTCTCTTTGAGGACCAGAAGAAGGCAAAGGCTGTTCTAGCGGAGGATGAAGAGGCTTATAAGCAACATAGCGGGGCGCTAGTCACGTTCCTCGACCTCGCTGTCAACATGTACTCGCGATGCCTCGCCGCCTCAGACATGTTCGATGACGACGTACCTATTCGTTTTTGCTCTCTGTGGTTTGCGAATTTTGAGGATCGGAGACTGCAAGATGCGTTGCAGAAGGCGGTCGCTCGGATACCCTCGAGGAAATTTGTTTTCCTGTCTCATCAACTTTCTGCTCGTATCTCCCAGCCTTCACAAGGCGAACCGCCAGCCAGCCAGCAAATACTTCAAGGGCTTGTCGTGCGAATGTGTCAAGAACACCCCTTCCATAGCCTGTACCAAGTCTACTGCTTACGGCCCGAGAAACCCGGGCAGTCTTCATCAAATAGAAGATTGCCAAGTCGTCGCGAGCCAACGTTGTCGCAAGCTCAAGTCGATCGTTCCAGCGCCGCATCTGCCATCTTTGACCGACTCCTCAACGATCCACGACATTCCGCGCGTGTTAAAGCGATCGAGCAAGTGTGTGATGCATCTATCGAGTGGGCCAAGTACCCTGTCAAGGACAACCGTGTCAAGGGCGTGGTGTACATACCAGAGAACCTGACGATTCGACGGCTTCGCGACGTTCAGGTGCCGGTTGTTACATCCCACCCAGCTATTGATGCAACTTTGAAGTATGACCACTGTGTCTGGATCAGTCACTATGACCCCACTTTTACAACGGCTGGGGGAGCCAGCGTTCCAAAGATCAGTACCTGTTATGGTTCCAATGGTGAAAAGTACAAGCAGTTGGTGAGCAGTTGGCAAGCGTGCGTTTCGTCGCAAGGAAGCTGATCCCATTCAAGTTCAAAGGCGGAAACGATGACCTGCGACAAGATGCCGTCATGGAACAGGTCTTTGACCTGGTCAATGTCGTCCTTGGGTACGATAGGGAGACCAAGAAGCGTGATTTGAAAGTTCGCGGATATACGGTCTTACCTCTCGCAGCACAAGCTGGAGTTTTGGAGTTTGTTGGCAACACGGTCCCGCTCCAAACCTGGCTAGGGATAGCCCATCCAAGGCGAGTAACTTGGTGTGAAAAATCCATCTTGAAAAGCTAACACTTTTTTTTACCAAAGGTATCGTCCCAGCGATCCAAAGCACTACGACATTCTCGCTATTCTCAAACAAACACGCGAGCGTCACCAAGGCAGGGTGGATGCGATGGTGGCGCAATTCAAAGAGATCTGTGACAAGACAGCACCCGTCATGCGGCACTACTTTACCGAAAAGCACAAATCGCCCATCGCCTGGTTTGCGATGCGGCTAAACTACATCCGGAGCGTCGCGACCACGTCGATCGTGGGCCACGTTTTGGGTCTAGGGGATCGACACGTATCCAACATTCTGATGGACAATGGGACGGGGGAGGTCGTACACATCGATCTCGGGATTGCCTTTGACCAAGTAAGATTCGCTCCGCACCATCACCACTCCATCTCACGCGCATCCGTAGGGAAAGTCGTTGCGCGTCCCCGAACGCGTCCCGTTCCGGATGACGCGCGACATGGTGGACGGCATGGGCTATTCAGGTACGCAAGGCGTGTTCCAGCGATGTGCGGAGGAAACCCTGCGTGTTCTCCGCGAGCGGTCCGATGT